>OX418217.1:40087572-40190072 GCA_948455865.1 Conomelus anceps
TTGACAGTCTTATCCTTGTTTATTTTATCAGAGTTGATAATATCCAACTAGTTACAAAACAGCCATTGAAGTTGGAATAATTGAGTCTTATCCTTGTTTATTTTATCAGAGTTGATAGTATCCAACTAGTTACATTGAAGTGATTAAAATCCCGGATAATTGTTTTGAATAGCCCATTATTGAAATTGAAAGTTTTTGAATCAATACGATTTTTTCATTTGCCATTATCTGTCACTAAATAGCACAAAGTCATCTGCGGGGCTTGTGTGAAAAAGCGATATCCGCAATTGCATTCATGAATTTCATTACACTTGGCATTTTCTTAGCGAATCTTTGATATTATTTATCATTTTGCAGTATTTTTCCAAGCTGACAGTAGCAGCCGCAATATGATGGATTGTTTCAGCCAGGCCATGAATGAATCATGAAGGCAAACTTACAAAGAAAATAATACTTGACCACCGCAGCAACAAAACAAAAAACATTAGGCATTCAGCCAACCAAAATCAGGCCACATGTACCAGTTATTGTTCTGTTATAATAATTAATGTTATGTTTGTGATTATCAATAGCAATGGGCAATAGGCCAATGATCGACGTCGACTACATTTTAGAGGACTATTTGAAAAGATTTCATATTCATTTAATATAATGTCATGTGGATTGCTTTCTTTTTACCAAAGGTGTTTTCAACGATATTTAGCGGTTCCGATCCAACTATTATTACTTTATTACTTTTATGCGTTATACGTTAATCACTTTAATACTGAAGCTTCAATATCATACAATGACATCGTGATTTATGGTAATTGCTATTTTCTGA
The DNA here is from genome assembly GCA_948455865.1 of Conomelus anceps. NCBI lineage: Eukaryota > Metazoa > Arthropoda > Insecta > Hemiptera > Delphacidae > Conomelus > Conomelus anceps. Next base: position 40,088,396 of record OX418217.1, read on the forward strand.
CACAGTTACACTAAATATTATGAAAAAAGCTTTGATTTAGAAAATTGTTTCAAAATAACCGAATATCAATATTATTTGAATGCGTTAAAGCTGCTTACACAAGTTCTTTGAGTTTTGATACAGTACATAAATATTTATACATATAATATTTGTAAATAAATATTCATAGAAAGCTTTTTACAGAAAGTTGTAAATACACAAAGCATCTAAACGTACGTGCTTTAATACATGAACACCTTGTACGGTATACCTATACTTATTATAATGAGAAGGTGAAAGATAAATAACTCATGTTTCATTTAATAAAAGATGACGAATAAGACTGATGTCACAACCACTTCTATTATAAACACACGAAATGCTATAGTTTCGACTGCTAAATCGTTTTCATTATCAATCACACTCCAATCCCTCATAGAACTCTCGATCAAAGAGAGAGATTGAAAATGACATGACATTCGAAACTATACTATCTCTTATCGTTAACATTAGTCTTATGGATAATTATGGATGTGCATGAAGGGACAGTATAAGAAAGTGGAGGGAGCATAAAGTCAGAAAAGTGTAGAAGACGATCTTGAGCGGCAATCAGGCAATTTCCAGCGGCTTTACTCGGTTCCCTCGTGGAAGGAGACAACGCTTTACTCCACTATAGATATTTTTATTATTTTGTCACACAAAACCGCATTATGATAAGCATAGCTCTAGTGGTGTATGACACATCAATGCAATTTCAGTTACATAGCCATTAGGTTACAGCGGTACAGTCGTCAACTTACTATAAAAAAATGTAGAAACCTTTTTTTTTAATTCTATTTTAAGTGCTGAACATGGACCGTCGCGCGTAACTCGTCATGCCCCGAGACAAGCGCAACAAAGCCATGGTAATCAAGGTGTGTTGCCAGATTTAAAAAGATTTTCCACAATATCGGGCATTTATATCCGGCAAAACACCGGTCCAAGCACTGTGTCGTTATATTTAAATAATCTATGTGCGATTTGTCGCATCTCATTCTGCTGCAACCTATGACTGAAAATAAAACCTAATATTTAAACTATTCAAGATAATCAATGTTGTTGTAGTTGTTATATATATCTAAGATGATCTATGAACTCTACCATGGCTACTATCTTCAAAGATGGCAGACACTCTACACTTCCTTGTAGGTTGAATCCATAAATTAGTGTTAAAGTGATCAAAATATCTTGATTAATGATTCCAAAAAATCTTTTTGAGAAGCAAATCGTTTTCCACAGATGATAAGTGTAGTTCAAGCATTTGAATTGAGATGAAAGTGGGATCTTTTATAGCTTGTAAGACTTGAGACATGAGCTATGAAGATTGGATAATTATGCAGTAGACCTTTTAGCTTTTACAGGCAGTCGCATCTCAGCAGCAGAGTGCTAGCAATTGTGCATCGAACACAACTGGTTGATACGAAAACGCATGTAATCAGCATAACATGAGTTTAAAGGCTCAAATATTCTCTTATAATAATCAGCTGGAATAATACCAAAGCACACGAATGGTAAGTTATTCAGGATTTTGTCTACTAGATTGGCGTTGTATCCGTTTTGTTGTGCCTGAATAAAATAAAAAATAAAAATCCAAAACCTGCGAACCAAAACAGATTTATCACACTCACATATTTCAACAAAAAATCACACAAAATAGCTTACATCCTCCAAAAATCCGGATTTAAAACAGCATTCAGAACAGCAAACAACCTAAAACACCAGATCCAACAAAAACCAGCTCACCTAACAAACAGCACAATTCACAAATTCAACAAACCAGGAATATATAAGCTCAAATGCAACACATGCCCCAAGTACTACATACGACAAACAGGCAGATCATTCAACACAAGATACAAAGAACACATCAAAGCCCTACATTCCAATACTGACTCAACATTTGCAGATCACTTAATCAACACTGGACACTCACACAATAACATCCAAACTGACTTAGAAATTCTACACACATTCCAAAAAAGCCACAAAATAAATACACTGGAGCAATATGAAATATTTAAACACCATAAACAAGATAGAACCAACGTACTCAATGACCAAACACAATTCAAATCAAACGCAATTTTTAACCACATAATGGCTGCTCATCCTAACCTCAACAAAGCATGACCACGACTGGCGACAGGCTGACGAAGCTTCTTTTCAGAAGTGAAGTGCATTCCTCAAACATCTCCAATATATGTGAGTAAAACATTATTTAAAAGTGAAAAGTGAAAATGAAAAGTGTCAGTTTTAATATTAGATTGTTCATTAAGTATTTCGTCATGGAAAACATCACAGATATTAAAATTTTTATCATGTATAAAGATAACATTTTTCATGAATATGAATATTTTATAATATTATATTAATCTAAAGGAATTGAAAAGGCATTCATTCATGAACAACTGAGTGCCCAAACAATATGTATTAATTATTATTCTTGAATATGAATATTTTATAATATTATATTAATCTAAAGGAATTGAAAAGGCATTAATTTATGAACAACTGAGTGCCCAAACAATATGTAGGCTATGCATTTGTGCTTTTCAGCTTGGTTTAAGCTGATCATTAAAGACAATGTTTTTGCGAAAAGATAAAGTATTTCTGTTCTTGAATGATTATTTAGTACAGTCATGGATCTTAAGGCTCAGTCAGATCGTCATGGGATTTAATTTTTTTGGTTTGTAGAAGCAGCCAAATACAGTATATAAATGAAATTAAAACAGTTTGTCGTATATCGAAAAATATGCGAATCTTTCTTTTTTGTTTATGTTGTCTTTGGAGAGGTTCCTTTTTCTAGCCATGTGAAGGTGAGAGCTCATGCCTTGCCTCACGAACTATAAATGTGATCTATTAGTTTGAAATTCGCGGTAATATAGCCGCGAATGGCAATTCCAAGCAGGTGGGCCTTGCCAGCTTTCATTTCCGGTTTCACTCTTTAACATTGACAGTATACGTTATGCTTCCTCCACTTTCTTATAAAGGGTCCGCCATGGGAGACGGAAGTTTTACTAATGAACAACACTTCACTTTTAGGTTTAAAAATAATTTATTGACAGGAATGAGTTTCTTAGAACATGCAGTTTGACTTACGTATTTATGAAAAATAATAGCATTAAGATGATGTCCATTTTCACACTGGCAAATGTGGAGACACTCTCTGAAGTTAGGTTCCACTCTCTCCAATAGTTGACGATCGATCTGAGCGATGTTCTGCGCTATTGCTTGTTGCAGTTCGGGCAGTGGACGAGGTTTGGTTTCATACACAAGAGACTTTAGATACCCACACAAGAAGAAATCACTCATCAAAAGGTGTGGAGAGTGAGGGGGCTAATGCAGATCACTGAATCTGGAGGTAACAATTGTCTAACAGCAGCCATTGACACTCGGGCAATAAGGGACATACTGTTGAAAATAAACTTCTGACAGATTGATTCGTGTCATCTGAGCTCAGTTTTCAACATATTTCACCGTAGTTCACCATATTTATGTAACAATCAGCTGTTATGGCTATAGTGTTCCAGTTTCCCTAAAAAAGGAGGGCCCCACCAAGATTAATGGATAAACTATTAACTATTAACTTTGTGGCCCCACGACATAAAATTTCCCAACGATGCGCCACATCATAACTTTGGGGCTGAGTAAGGGTGATTCATGTAGAGTGCATGGATTTTTCACAGGCCCAGTACCAGAGGTTTTGACGATTCACAACACCATTGAGATGAAAAAGAGCCAAATCATTATCAAAATCGCATTAAACTCGTCTTCCAAAATTTGGAGCATGGCTTCAGCAAAAGCTGAACGTTGTGGGTAGTAGCCCTCTTTCAACTGGTGCAAAACTGACATTCAAGTTGAAATAGCCTGGAGTGACCACCGGTCTCGGCTCCCCTCTCCAACTTCTACCGGATGTGTAATACCAACTCAAGAAACATCCGTTTCCCATTACATCCATGTGAATATTTTCCATACATACCCTGTGCGTGGGTAATGAGTTGGATGATGATGATTGATGAGTTAGACCTACAGCTTTAGGTGGGTTCCGAACCACCAGGAAGTGATTACAAAGTGCCGCAGGAGTTTCGTAGCTTATTTCTGATTGAACGGATACCTGCTACGGCACTCGGCTATCACTTCCCTGAAATCCCTTCCCTTAATATCTAGCACAATTTCACCAATATCAAGAAAAATAAAATATACACAATCTAGGTCATCAAAAATAGTACTTGTTCAGATTGAAAGCAACATGAATTAGCATCCATTAATACTGACTGATGTCATATCAATGTTTAATCTATTTAACGATAGCCTATAAAACGGATTCTATCAACGTTTTCCATACGAATGAAAAATATCATTACGGTGGTTTCTTCGGTCGCAGTACGAGACTATTTTCACAGATAAAACGTTAGCAGAGAAGAGTTGGGGACTTTTATAGTTGTGCAAGCGCCTAATGAGAGAGCAGAGCGGTCTTTTATTGGGGCTCAGTTTGGGGAGTGATGGCTACGGCATCACTGATGGTCTGCGGCATGCCTTTACTGTGCCCTGAATGACTCACCAATGTAACAGATAGCTATCTGTGTCCATCAGCAGCTGACTAGCTGACGACGTCAGAATTAAACAAACACCATCAGTCGGCAAGCTCAATACTGCTCAAACGCTGGCATGCACTCAAATATTTACACTTTAGAATATTGATCATGCAGGCAACCAACAGCTACCCTAATGCATATCAACCATAGTTTTTTTTTATTATTGAGGTCTCTGCTTATTCCGTAGAGAACATACTAATTTATTCAAGGTCACTTGCAATAAAACTGTAAACACGTCATGATGGAAAGGGTTTTAGTTATTTACACATGTGTATTGTCGATTGTGGGATTCAATGGAGCTGAAAATGGGTGATGTACGAGAATTTTTTGCTGTTCACTTTAATTGGTACAATTTTCCTGATGCTTATTTCAATTTATTCTATCTCCGTATGACTACTTGAGTTTCCAATAGAGATGAGGCGTATTTACTGGAACAGGTATTTTTACTGAGTATTTGAACGTACGGACTAGCACCTAGTATTCGAAGAACAAAATACTCAGATATCTGTGAGTATTTCTAGACACTAGTAAACTACGCGACTTCAAGTCCCCACTCCAATTTACGGAGTGGGAGTGGAGCTTTGTAATTTGCAGTTGTACAGTAGCTATTAATAGCTCATTTCTCGTTATAGAACTATTCAACTACTCACTCATTTTTTCTCGCTCACTCTAACGCTCTCTCTCTATTCACTATACTCGATTGTAGGCGCATGCGTCTACTGTCTTTGGTTGCGTATGGCGTACGCGCGTACTTTTCCAGTATAAATACTTCTTCAGTACTTGAGTATACGGGTACTAAAAAGTATTTTGGTACTCAAGGTCTTGCCGTCCGCGTCTCATTTCGCTACAGCACATTTGAGAGCAACTCAATAATTAGATTCGTGCTGTATTTAACACGAGTAATAAAGATTCGTGCTGTATTTAACGTGATAAACAGTACCAGTACCGCAGTACGATACTCTCTTGTACGTGTACTCTTGTACGTCTACTCTGGCAAACTGGCTAATATAAAATACTACCTAGTATTTTGGAACAGGTATTTGGAATAGGTATTAGAACGTACTCGTACTCGGAATACTTAGTATCAGAAAAACCTAGTACGACCCATCTCTAGTTTCCAACAGAATGAAATACATATCTTGTCAACTTAGTAAAAGTAAAGTTAACTGTGGAAATAATTCAGAAACTAAATATTTCAGATCAAATAATAATTTTAGAACTAATATTTGAAACTAAATATTTCAGAACAAATAATTCAGATCAATAAGACGAGGATTATGAACAAAAATGAAATATTGGGCCATGAAAGAGTTTGTAAATAGTAATCAACTAGACCAAGAAGGAAACATTGCATTTTGTAGAGTTTTTTGGATAGACGATTTACCTGGGCTCCATACATTAAGAAAATATGTTGTAAAATTTCATCAGGGGTATTTGTCCTGTGACACTGTGACAGCTTGCTAGATTAAATGACAAAAAGTTTCTTTTTACAGCTTACCATAGACTCTTACTGTCACATATTAGGTATGCTATCTCAGTATGGGGTAATTCATCAAAACAAAACCTTGATAGGGTGTTTAAGATCCAGAAGAAAGCTTTTAGGTGTATGGAAAGAGTAAATAGATTAAATTCATATAGGCCGTTGTTCAAGAGACTTGGTCTCTTAACTTTACTTTGCTTATATGTGTATGAAGCTACTTTATATTGCTACAAATGCAAGACAAGCGTTGTCTACACACTCGTCTGAGAGCATTGCTTCCTGTAATCAATGAACGTGACTTAAAGCAGTGACAGTTCACATATACAGTGCAAGTGTTAACTTCAGTGTTGCGAGCCTTATTTTAGCTATAGAACCCATAACAATATTATGCAAAAAAGAGTGATATAAACCAGAACCTTGACATACACGATAATAATACAAGAAGCCGAGGAGATTTTATCACTTGGTGAGTCCCAACAATAGCTTATTCAAACAAAAACCTAGTTATATTCGTAGGAAACTCCACAACAAGCTGCCTTAGTTTTTGAAGCGTCTTAAAGATATTTCATTTTTTTTTTCATTTATTTACACACAGTTCCCAAAATACAATAATACAACATATAGATACAATACAAAATGGGAAAAAGTGGTTAGGTAACCTCATTGAAAAATCGTGTTGAGGCACCATCACGTTAAAAAAAGAAAGAAAAGCCTAGAGCCGAGCTAATAGTATAAAATTATCCTTGAATAAATATGTTTAAAAGTATACATGAAAAATATTAAAGAGTACTTAGAAATAAACTGTTCCTTTACAAACAAATCATAAATGACAATAAGGTAAGATCAAAACTAGAATACTTAACCATTTTCTTATTGAAACAAGAATTCAACATCATCTTGCAAAAACAACCAAGACTTCAATTCTCTGAGAAAAATAACTAAATTTAAACTTGAGGAAACGTTGAAAGGTAGATGATTGAAAAATTTTAAAGCACAAAAAGAATAAAACCTACGAAATGCTTCAATGTTCGCTTTCAGTAAAATAACCTTATTTTGCAACCTTAAACGACTAGAGTACACTTTGGAATTACTCTGCACATTCCCTCCTCTAATAATAGAATTCTTAATACTCTGAACTCATATAGATATCTTAAAGGGAGGATGCTAAATTGTCTGAAAAAAGTCATAGTGTGCTCAGTTCTTTGAACACGCACCATTATTCTAATAATTTTCTTTTGTGCTACAATAAGTGAATTGATATTTGCAAAATAAATACCTCCTCAACAAGTTAAACCATATTGAAGCTTACTTTGAACAATAGAGAAATAAATTAACCTTAATACGTTAACAGGCATATGTTTCTTAGATAATAGAAAGTTCTTACAGCTGATATCATATATTTATTAATAGACCTAACATGTTAATTCCAATTACAATTTTTATCAATATAAACGCCTAAATATTTAATTTTATCAACTTGTTCGATATTCATACAATTATGGCAGTTCAGATTATAGAGAATTCCAACATCAGACATTAAACAAATACTATATTTATAATACAAAGCTTTGATATCAGAAATTTTATCCTTCAAAGAAAAATTAATAAATTTAGTTTTGCTACTAAGAGATCATTTATTGAAGGAAACCCATAATTTTAATAAATCAAGATCATACTGAACATCCCTTTCCAATTCCAAAGCAGATTGAGAGTTGTAACATAGCGCAGTGTCATCAGCAAAACTAGTAAGTGATCCTCTAAAAGGTTCACAACTGAGACTATTAATAAATATTAGAAAAAGAATAGGTCCAAGGACCGATCCTTGTGGAACACCACAAGTAATTGGTTTAAAAGAACTAAATACATCATCATTAATCCTTACACATTGAACTCTGTTATCTAAATAACTTCTAAAAAATCTCCAAGAAAAACCCCTAAAGCCTGCAAACCACATGACGTTAAGCAGCATACTGTGATCAACAGTGTCAAAAGCCTTAGTTATATCTATAAAGAGACCACCTACACTCAACTTATTATTGAAACCCTCATATAAGTCTGTACAAAAGTTCAATAACGCATTTTCTGTGGATTCCCCTTCCAGAAAACCAAATTGCTTTTCAGAGAAAAAACCAAGTATAATAATAACCAAGATATAGAAATACTTGAAAAACAATTGAAAAAATATTAAGTTGATAAAGCTGTTTATAGTGTTCAAGAGTTCCTTTCACATCAAAATGATTTCCACATCAACTAATGGTTATAGTAATAAGACTGATCTCTTACATCCGGTGGTTCTGAACCCACCTAAAACTGTAGGTCCAACTCATGAATCACCATTATCCAATTCATTACCTAAGCACAGGTCTCAGACCTATGTGGACTTCATCCTCCGAAAAAAAACAGATAATATAAAAGGCGATGTGTGTATGTATATATGTTTTTATTATGTTCCCAGAAAACTCAAAAACCACTGAACCGATTTTTACCAAATTTTCAGGCACAATGTAGAATAGTCCCGAGATGGTTCCTGTGAAGTTTGGAAGTTCAAAAGTCCTCGCTGAAGAACACAAAAAGAAGAAATCTATCCTTGTAGGTACAGCTGATAGAAGTCAAAAGTTTTTAATCATATGGTGGGCCCTTAGCGGCGTTATTTACGCTGTCAGCAGACATACGGGCGTACCGTGTAGTCAGAGATTTATTGAACGACTGAGAAACCCGTAAGACTATAAGACTAGAATTAGGTCCACTTTGAGGCTGAAACTAAATAAATATTTCCATTAACAGCAATGTAAAAGATAATCAACTGCATTTCAAGTGAGCCCTAGTAATAAGGTTGAAACTCTCTTTGTGTCAATAAAGTGCGGTTGGAGATAGCATCAATTTATATGGAATCTAAGAGCCTATATCGTTTAGATTAGAATGTTCCCGGAATGAACCTTCCCGGAACCTTTTTAGAATATTTACCTCATTATGACTCATTATCTTCGCTAGTTGAAAAATTAACTTGATGAAATTCACTTTTACTCGGGCTTACTCCTACACACAGGATTGAATGATCCCTACCTAATTCTCAATGTAAACTCGAAGCTGCCTTTGAAATATTAAGTACCTCGCAATCGCACTCAAGAATGCTAATCAGGTTCCTTTTGCATGTAAGTTCACATTGATCCATCTAATGCATCAATATCTCTCTCCTTTCTGCATAGATAAGAGAGCGTTTGACAAAGTATGGATACATTTCGAATCTACGTCTCAAACCCATCATTAATAAGCCCTCATGACTATGATTCCCTATCCAAACCACCTTCAGGTGCTTACTGGGTAATTGGTACCGGTTGAATGCACGGATTGAAATTCCAGGATCACATTTCCAATTGATATATTCATTAATTGGGCATATCACAGCATGTGGTGGTCTATGAACCACCAATAATGTCTGTATTTCATTGGCAAATAAAAACCGGAATATATTTTTTATATTAATGCAATGAATTTCTCAAAATCACCAAGTATCATCTCAAAAAAATCAGAACTTAGAGATTAGTTTCATGAGGGGTTCAATTTTCACTTTCAACTTAATTTTCAAGATCGAAATTTGAATGTTCCATCAAAAGTCTCACAGAATAATCTCACGAAATCTATCTAAAAATAATTATTGAAGTTGAAGGAGCTAGGTAGACAAATTATCGTTTCAATTGTCAATATTGTGAAATCTCTCTTACTTCTTGTCCTAGAACAATGGTCATCTGTCTCACCATTTCAATCAGGCTCAAATTTCAAGTTCTAAAAAGTATGACCACATGTTTCGGATGCACTGCCCGTGTGCCGGCTCTGCCCAGTTTATATTATAATTCGATTGCTACCTCATAGTACTGCTGCCTACAAAGGGACCAAAGAATTTTCTATTTTACAATATAAGTCACAACTGTATACTGAGCACGCAGATTACACAATGGAATGTGAAGGACTAATAAATTGAACTCATTGTACTCTACTAAGCTGGAGAGAGTACGAAATGAAGAGCTGGAGAACTACAGAAGTGTCTTATATTATTCGTTTTAAAATTACGCTTCAATCAGCATGACTACTTTCTGCAAAAAATGGTCATATTTCACACTGCTTCTGTTACTGGCAAGAGGTTCAACTCAATTTATATTTAGCTAGCAGAATTTCCAGACCCCTCTCTCACATTTGTTTTTATTAAAAGGAGAAACGAGTTTTCAACAACAATATCTAATTGACCTCGTGAGTAGCTCACTTTGTGTTAATGATAACATTCATTTTCCGCCCTCATAATCTGGTTATCTAGTATTATCATTTCCAACAACAATTCATCCTTTGTTTTGAAACAAATTATTTTTAAAATGTCGAGTTCATCCATATAATCTCTACTAGTTTATAAGCTAAATGCTTTAAAAATTGATTTCAAGTTCATTAGCTGTGAGTATGGGGTTCTTTTTATGGAGATATGGATATTTCAAACTTCTGTACAATAATTAAAAAAACTGTTACATAAATTTATATAACCCTTGAAGGTTATTCTCCAATGGATTTACTTATCTAGTATACGTTATTGTTTTGTGGTAAAACTAGCGAAAATGACAATCCTATTGTTGATTACGAAAATAAATTCAATCAGATAAGACTAGAACATTTTAATGTTTTTGTGGTACTGTATAAATTGAAACCTTATTTCCAAAAGAAATGATCAATACTCTATGTAGGACAGTCATCATTAGGTTGATTGATGGAGATTATAACATATCTAGCCGTAAATAGTTCTTAAATCAAATCGGTTCATAGTTTTCCTCGTTTTCCAAGAATAATCGCAAATAATAATTAATCTTTCGCTAATGTCATACTAAACAAAGTAAATGGCTTTTATTGGTGGGAAGACCCTTACGGTAAGTTCCACTTCGCTGCTTAATACATTTTATTGAAAACTTAGTGGAACTAAAATTCTAGGTGGGTTCCGAACCATCGGGAAGTGATTTTTACACCAGAGGAGAGTGTCATTTTTGCTGGTCAATCCGATTGGTCACCCTTACAACGAGGGCCTAGGATAGCGTTGCTTATCTTGTCTGACTTATACCTGCTACGGCTCGTGGTTATCACTTCCCTTATCATACTAAATTTTACTTACATAAGTAGAAATTCATTCATTTCAAACCTACAGATTTAATATGCAAAAGCTTCACAGTCAGATGGTAAACTATGTCATCGCAAATGAGTACATGATTTTAAGTAGTTGTTATGGATATCGAATGGACCTAGGTCACATGTCACATGCTATAAATATGCTTAATAACTAATCTATTAAGTGTAGGCTATTAGGAGACGTTGAATTGCTATAAGATAGTCGAATAATGGTTGTGTATAGCGATCAGTTTTAATCTCATAATCAATCAGTAACTATGCTAACTTTACCATTAGATGTAATGTAGTCATAGAAGACGGTTTGCAACCAAGCATGATGAGCATGACAAGTTGACTGGTAATTGAGTCCACCAAAGCCCTTCCTGTTCAGCATACACCTTGCCAACATCGATAAGCCGAAACGTAATTGTCCAATATCCATCATGTAATGGCTCAAGTGATTGAGCGTCGACCTCCTTCCACAAGTTACACTCTCCTGGTTGCGGTTTGTCTGTCCTTGTCAAGTCCACTAGATTGTCTCTAGTGTATTAGGAGGGTCTCCCCAGGAAGGGCTCTTTCTCGCTCAGCCCAAAAAAAGGCCTACTCAACCATTAATGCTGAATCTTCCATCTTTCCTCAAACACGCATTACCCTTGTTTAAGTTCAATTAAAGCGGAGTTTTAATTGCATTAATAATTGTAGCAGTTGAAGTTACAGTAGCATAACAGTCTGTATTACTATGTTAGTTTGGCTTAAGTGGAGTTAGGTTTTAAGAACATCATTACAGCTATAACAACATCAATTTAGTGTACACCTGAATAATGGCGGGTATGATTATCTCTCAAACTAGGTCACATTGCTATTATCCGTTTAATCTAGGACACATGAAATTACTACATTCCTCGTTACCGTACATTAAAACAAATGTTATCTTACCTTAATATTTGTTCCGCTATTATTAAGGGCCTGCCTGGGCCTTATTATAATTGGGCTTTTGCCCGTACGACTAAGCAATTCTCTTAAACAGAAAATAATTGTAGAGTTATGAAACTTAGCTTATTGCTTCTACCTAGTCCAAGTAGGAACGCCAATGATTTTGAACTTTTTGGGACGGATATGAAAATAATAATTACTATAATCAAATATAAAAATAGATCGACAGCATCCAGGTTAGGCTAGCTCAATTAAATTTATTATTCCATCCATAATAATGACTCATCTCAAATGCAAGCAAACATTTGATCATCACAATCACTCACGAAATTATATCAATCAAGTGACAAGAATTTCGCGTTTCTTCACTGTGAAAGCAGGCCGAAAGGCTGTAGAATACTGTAATAGGAAATCATGGAAGTGGAATGTGGAATGAAACAAGGGAAACTTGCAGTACTCACTGTTTTATGAATACCTCATCACATCGTCTGCTGTTCTGCTTCTATCTCTGCAGCTGTCTCCCATCCTCTACACTGCATTGCCAGTTGTTATATTCCCATTTCTTTTCATCTTCCGTTTCTTCCCATCTTCCATTTCATTCTCCGCACTCCGCAGTCTAAACAATATATTCAGTAGTTGATCTGATTTCATTTGTCCGTATGTCTTTTCCCCTTTACAACTTCCATAACAAAATCTTCCCCTTACTTTCCTTTTCCTTCACTAATCAAAACTAGAATCTCTGTGTGTTTTCTCATCTACTACCTGTGTTCTTTTACCTGCATTTGTAAGCAAGACTCTATATTTCTTTCATTCTGTGTTAGTTAATGAATTTCGTCATCTTTATTCCCTCGCAGATTATAATGTCGCCAGAAGTCAACGTTTGATAAAATTTCCAGTACAATCATGCAATTTATACCCTTCAGCTAATTTTGAGAGAGATTCACAAGAATTTGAATTCAATTAGATGGAAACGTTTGATAGCATTAAGATGTGAATAGTTCTGTTTTGAGAATGATTAAAATAGGTTATGTCGACCCTATAATTCATGATGGAGTGTTATCAAACCCAATTGATGTAACATCTGGTGTAAAGCAGGGCTGCATTCTGTCACCTATTCTCTTTTTTGTTGTGCTGGACATGGTCATGAAAACGTCACTAAACAGAAGGAGAAGAGGTATTCAATGGGGGATGCAAAACAGACTTGAAGACTTGGACTTTGCAGACGACATTTGTCTTCTGGCACAAAGACATAGTGACATGAGAGAAAAGCTGCTGGCATTAAATGAGGTTGCTAAAAAAGTAGGCCTAAAGATTAATGAGGCGAAAAACGAAAGAGATGGTGCTCAATGTTCATGGAGGGGAAAGTTTTGAAATAAATGGGAAGAGAATAGAGAGGGTGGACTCATTTGTTTATTTGGGCAGCATAATAAATCCTGAAGGAGGTGCCGAGGATGATGTCACAGCTGTATGCAGTATGGAGGAACAATAAAATCTCAAAACAGACAAAGCTACGAGTTTTCACAGATTTTCACAGCTGTATGCAGTATGGAGGAACAATAAAATCTCAAAACAGACAAAGCTACGAATTTTCAATTCAAATGTGGAGTCTGTCCTCATCTACGGTTGCGAGACGTGGAAGGTAACAGCTGAAATCAGTAAAAGACTCCAGGTCTTCATCAATCGGTACCTGCGAAAGATAGAGTGTGTGTGGTGGCCGAATATAATTTCAAATGAAGAGCTCTGGCATAATACAGGGCAGATGCCCATAGACATTGAGATCAAGAAGAGGAAATGGAGGTGGATAGGTCATACTTTGAGGAAAAGGGATGAAGCAATAGAAAAGGATGCCTTGCAGTGGAATCCTCAGGGAAGAAGAAAAAGAGGAAGGCCAAGGATTTCAGGGAGACGAAAGGTAGAAAATGAGCTTGGAAAGGTGGGGAAGACATGGCGAGAGGTGAGAAGGATGGCAGAGGATAGAGAGGGATGGCGGCTATTCGTGGATGCCCTATGCTCCAACTGGAGTTACAGGAATTCAAGTAAGTCAAGTAAGTCATGTCGACCTTATAGCTTGTTTACTCATTTTTTGCACGGTGTGAAATCGTGTAGTCTAAGGAACTCTCAAGAAAGGGCGTTGTAGTGTTGTAGAAAGGGCGTTCCTAGAAGTTGTATTGCTATTAGACAAATCAGAAGCTCAACATAATAAATGAGAAAATACAGTATTCACAAAAAATCTCGTTTTATGCTTGACCTTTGATATTAATAGTTATTATTTTAACTAGCCCAGATTAGTGAGCGTCTGTAGCCCATTCCCATTACCTAGATTGTAGTCAAATATCGAAAGAAATTCCACTCAGCTTTTGTGTCTAGGATACAAAATTGTTATTAATAATTTGTCTTTGTCATATTGAATTGGCAATACCTAACAATTAGCAGCTCATAAAGCTTTGTGTAAGCATAAAATAAATCACACATTTAACTTATGTAGTTTATTGTTCCTCACATACAGGTTGTAGTATACTTTATGGAACTCTAACATGGTCCGATTTCACTATTACACTGTTGATGAAATATATTATCTTCAACAAATCCATATATCTAATTTCAAACAGACCGCCAATAAGATAATCAATTTCGAAATTACATTAATGCTATAAATTATACTGAAGACCTCCCTTACTGCAAACATAGACAACTGAATTAAATAGCAGTGCCGTGAATCGAATCATGGAACTTCCAATTGCTGGTTGGACACCTTTTAACCACTAGACCACACTCACAAGCACTGCAAAGTAACCGCTAGTCCACACTGACACTAACAACCACTGTGCAGTTTGAGCACTGGCTGCTGCTGAAAGCCAACTTTGAATTTTGTCTTCCTAAATTCATTAATTTTAAAGTTTTTTAGAAGTTTTTCCTTATTTTGTGGGTGTTTTTGTGGTGGGGATTAATGTACTGAACGTTGAGAACGATCATACAGTGAGTAGAGACCTGAAACGTCATTTAGTTCAACTAAAGTCAATGTTTTGACCTATAAGGTCGAGGTGAGGATTCTGTGCTAATCATTCAAAAGGCTGGAAATTGAACGTTGAAACTATGCTTGCAACCGTTAGCCAAAAATATCCCTAGCTGATTTTTGTCAGTTCAAGAAAAGAGCCGTATACTGAGGGTGCTCTTGATCTACGTATCCCCTGCTGGATGCAACGCTTTACATCCTCCTGAACAATATTTTTTTCCACCCTGATCCAGACATTCTGTATCAACGAGTGAGAGTGTATCATGGAGTATGACATGCCGTTGTGCCGATTAGCTTGACCGGCCGGCTTTTCATCTGTTTCTTGCTATCTCTTATCACCGCTTATCTCAAGACAGAGATAGAATTGGACTGTCATCAATCTTCCCTAATCTTACACATACTTTAATAATAAAACTGCTCTCTCTTCAATTCCCAACTTAGATATAGATAATTATATATTGTCTTAGAATGCCATCGACACTTAGAACTTATAAGACAAGCAAAGAGAATACGGCTATACAGTTTTGAAAAACATTACATAATACATTCAAATCCATAATTTCATTTCCAAATTTAGCACTTTCAAATTCATTGTACACATTCATCAACTGGAGACATAAGCTGGCGATGCTGCACGGTTGGGTGTCCTGCTATGATGACTACGTCATCGGTTATCGATTCCGTCAAAAACTATACAGACAATCAAAAGAAGCATCAACCACATACGGTTCCAAACAACCTTTCAAATCCACGAGTAAGGGGACCTGCTCTCGCTCTGAGGGACATCGAGGGGCCATCGAAGCACACAAATAGGACATCACTTGACTCGTTCCTGAGTTCAGTGCGGAAGCCAGTCTGCTTTGATGCTTGCTCTCTGACCGAGGACATAATCCTCCGAACCAAGAATGATTTGTTGTGTGAGATTCAGCGGCTGACTGATAACCAATCGGCCCTGGTAGAGGAGGTTCAACGTCTCACTCTCGAGCTTCAGAGTCTGAATGTTACACACGCTGATGCACCCATGTGTGAGGGTACAGCTGCCGTTTCAAACTCTAGTGTAGTTTTATTAGATGAGAATATAAATACAGAGCTTATTAGTGATGATTCCATTGATGAACATGTTAATTTAGACACAATAAATGAGATTAATAGAAAACTGTTGTTAGCTTATCTGAGCGAATCAAGTCAATGTCGATTTCAATTGAGGCCTTAGAGGCAGATAATCAGGCTCTAAGAAATTATATATTGAATGAAAAAAATGAAACCAATAGATTCAGGGTACTTTACGATGAATTGCATTGCAAATCAATGGTGTGAGGTCGAGCTAGTATTCAACCTCGGAAATTAGAGAGTAAGGATAGGATGAAGGGTTCTAATCCCCAATCAAAATTGAATAAGCCTAAATATATTAGTAATGAGCAGCCAGGTAAAGAATTTAATTCAAATGAAATTTCAGATTTCAGACTTGACAACTTCAATTTCAAATCAGTAAAAATCAGGTGTTTCTCTGATAGTCAAGGGAGACGAATTGCAAAAGGAATTTTGTCAAGGAGTCAACATCGAGTTTTTAACATATTGAAGCCGGGTGCCGGGTTTGAGAGAGTTACAGAGGAATGCAAGAGTATTTGTGCTGGTATGAATAAGAGAGACCTCATTGTTCTTATTGCAGGAACAAATGACGTGGCGTTCAATGAAGCAGATAATTTTATTCGGTGTTTTAAGAGGAGACTGATCAAGTTGCAACATACGAGTTTATTAGTGTTCTCTGTGCCTCATCGGCATGCCCTTCCGCTATGGTCATGTGTAAATATGGAGGTCCAAAAAACTAATGAACGCCTGAGAAAAATCTGCAAGCATTTCTCTAATGTAGTTTTTTTTCGGATTTGAGCTCGCTAGGGTCAAAGTTTCACACTCCTCATGGTTTGCATTTGAATTACATTGAATTTACATTGGTAAAAAATTTATTATTGATAAAATATTGAGTACTGTTTCAAGAATTAACGTATCAGATGAATTGTCTAAAGAGTTGCCTATTCCATTGGGTCAGCAGAATGATAACAGTATTTTTTTAGATTAGATTCCTCATCTTCACCTGTGGTGCAGAAAATCAAGGAAAATTTTGAAAGTCAGTACCGAATAAATAATAATAATAGTAATAATAGAGGTGATGATTGTAACAGTAAAGGCATAAATAATAATAATAAACCTAATAATAAAATAAGTGTAGCAGGAGTGAAGTCGCCAGCTGCTGGTGTGGAGGTTAAACTGTTTCTGTGGAACTGTCAAGGTATCCTTGATAAAACTGAACTAATTGAAATTCAGGTACAAGAATTAAATTGTGATATAGTCTGCCTTACTGAGCATTGATTGTTGAGAGAGGAGCTTGATCTTTTAAACTTAAATGGCTATGTATTGGGTGGTTCTTATTACAGACTTTCAGTGAACCGGGGAGGCTCAGCTATTTTTATCAATAATAGTCTGGCTTGGGAAATAGTCCCCAGACTCTGTAACCTAACTGTGATAAATATCTTTGAAATATGTGCGGTAATTTTGAAGGAGCCTTGTTGTATGTCTGTACCGTGTACATGATCTCAATCAGGTACTCAAAACAGTGTTCTTTTTCTGGAGAAATTCAATGAAATGCTTCATATTTCATCTGAAATCAAGAGTGTGAAATTTTAATTTGTGCGGATTTTAACCTGAATTTTAACAATAGACAAAATCCTTTGACGGTTAATTTTAGAAATTTAATTGATTGTTTTGGTTTGCATATCATGCTTAATGATGAAGTTACCAGGCCGAATATAAGAAATGACTCTGGTACATGCATTGACAATGCAATTACATCAATCCATCCCTCCAGGTGGAAGGCAGCGGTTTTGCCTCAGACTTCCTCTGACCACCATGCAGTGACTGCTACAATTAATCTGAACTCAAGCTTTAAAAGTAATCATTGTTCTCAATCCACACCAATAACTATAAGAGATTAAGAGTTCATGCACCTTTTGGTTCGATGAAATGCTAAGATCCATTGACTGGAGAGAGAGATATATATACCTGTGATAATCCTAGTAATAAGTTTTCACTGTTTTTCTATGTATTTTTGTATTATGTAAATCTTGCTTTTCCAGTAAAAACATTCAAGCCTAATGATAATCATAAGTCGTCCATAAGTAAAACATGGTACTCTAATGAATTGGCTGTCATGGAAGAAACTTGTTTACTGTATTTTCATTTGGTAAAACGTTTTACCAAAGAGCCACAACCTATCTCTAAATTTAAAAATTCGTCTCCTAAGATGCTATGTGTTCTCGACTCTTTTGTATGGTGCGGAGACTTGGAATCTGACCAAAGCTATTTCAAATAAGTTAGATGCATTTGAACTCTGGTTATACAGAAGAATTTTGAGAATTTCATGGACTGAGAAGATTACCAATATTGAGGTACTGCATAGAATGGGAAAGGGTAGGGAATTAGTGGTAACGGTTAAATGCAGAAAACTCCAGTACTTAGGACATATTATGCGAAACAAGCGTAGATATGATCTTCTCCAGCGTATCCTACAAGGGAAATTAGATAGCAAAAGATCGCCTGGAAGAAGAAGAACATCGTGGCTGGCCAACCTCAGAACATGGTTTGACAAAAGTTCGGTGGAACTATTCCGGTGTGCCACTGATAGAGCTTGTGTGTCCATGATGATCGCCAACATTCGAAACGGATAGGCACATTAAGAAGAAGAAGAAGAAAACGTTTTAATTTGGATGTACATAGATAAATATATAAGAATATCAAGTATTCCTACAACAGACAAGTGAAACAGGCTGAGTTGAATTTTAATAACGGTCTAGTCAATAATGCAATTAATAAACCAAAAATAATGTGAAAAATTATCAAAGATAACTTATCACTGAATAGTAAACCTGTATCTAGACGTAGAAATGTAAACTTGAGCACTGAAAGCTTCAATTCTTATTATATTGACAGTCGACGTTTTGGCTGCAATACCAGATAGTACACATAATGTCTCACATTATTTAGAGAGATTGCAAACGCGTGGTATATCTTTCTCTTTTGTATATGTAACTGTTGAAGAGGTCTTCTCTGCTCTCAACTGTTTGAGTAATAGTGACTGTCTTGATATTTTTAATTTAAACTCTTTTATCTGTAAAGCTAGTAGTTACCATATATGTTAAGTTCTATGTCATATTTTTAATAGTTGTATTGAATCTGGTATATTTCCTGACTTACTTGAGATTTCCAAAGTTGTACCAATTTTTAAAAAAGGTGACCTTAACTGTTGTGGAAACTATAGGCCTATTTCAATAGTTCCAATATTTTCAAAAGTTTTTGAGTTTCTGATTACACAGCAGATTTCCAAGTTCCTTTAAAGTAACAATCTGTTGTCATGCAGACTTAGGAAGAATCTTAAGCTGATATAGTTCAGGCTGTTTCTTTTGAAAGAGATACATCTAGTTTAATGATTGTGCCTAATGGAGTGCCTCAAGGTTCAATTTTAGGGCCTTTGCTCTTTATAATTTACATGAATGACTTGGCAGCCAATATTGAAGATGAGTGTACTACATGTTAGATGTATGAAGATGATGTATGTTTAAATATTAAGACTGATCACAACCTATGTGAAGCTATTTTAAAAGAAAAATTAGACATTATTTATGACTGGTGTAATGCCAGTAATCTAGCTCTTAATCTTGACAAGACACAAAACTTATCTGTTTCATATAGTAACTTAATTCCAGTGCAATCAGTATTTTGGGTATATTTATCCAGAGTAATTTGAAATGGAATCGTCATTGTAGAGTACACTATCCCAAAAGTTACCATAGTTATTTTCATGTTAAGAAAGTTGAGAGAAATAGTATCTCTGAAAATATTATTAAATGTTTATTATAGTTATGTTCATTCTCATCTTCTTTATAGCACTATATTATGGGAAAATGGCGGCTATTCTCAATCCCTATTTGTATTACAAAAAAGAGCTATTAGAGCAATTTGTAATGTGCCTCCTTTAACTCACTGTAAGCCGTTGTTCGTCAGATTGGGGGCCATGACCTTGTATTTTACCTTATATGTTACCTTGTATTTTTGTGTTTAAGTTTCTGCGTTTTGTAAGGTCAAACCTACATTTATTCTCCACTCATGACAACATTCATTCTTATAACACACGGAATAAATCAAATCTTAGAAATTATTACTGCTCTTACAAATCCAGCTATATGAGTTTTAAGGCCTTTTCAATCAAGTTTTATAACCATATACCACCAAATATTCGAGGTTTGACGGTCAGGGAATTTAAACAAAGAATTAAGAATTTTTTGATAAAAAATTGTTTTTATAATGTAGATGAATATTTCAATATTAACATGGATTGTATCTAGATTTTGTGTAATTGTTGATGTGATGTATGATCTCTAATATAATTTTTAATTTGACGTGGCCGATAAAAATTGTAAAGTGTTTGTCTGTGGCAATAAACTGATTTGATTTGATTTGCATTCATTCGATATTTTGTCATACCGGCTACTTCAATCAACCGCGAGTTATGTAGGTCAACCCGACTTTAAGAAATTTCGACATCAATTATCTTCCTAACATCTAGCAATTTAATAAAAAATGTAGCATCCACCTGAATAACTTGAGGCAGACCAAGAATTCACAAACGGTCTATGTCTCATTTCTCATTCAAAGTTTTTTTTTTCAAGGAAAATCTCAAATCACATACACCGTAAACGTACATAATTGATTCGAGGATTGTTGGAAGGCAGCTGAGCCAGCTGCAATGGACAAAGCTTGGCCAGAGGCGAGTACAGTGGCTTATACGGCTCAAATTAATTATAAATGTTATATCCTCGACGGCGGTTCTTTCGATTCATCGTCATGAAAGATTAATGCACAAAGATGAATCTACACGCATTTCTCCGTCTTTATTCTTTGTTACTCCTCCTTAACTATTATTCTTCGTTTCTTCTACAATCAAATTTGAGATTTGATTTCCTTGTGTATTAGCTCGGAAGCCCGGATTAAAAAATATCGAAAAAAGGAAAAATGATTAGTCCTCTGTTAATCTGAATAGTCCGCAAAGCCTGACATTACTAATAATTGAAGTAAATGTAGCTAATAGGTAATCAGTTATTAATGTTTAATGGTGTAAATTAGAATGCATCTAATTTGAACAGTCTGCGAAAAGTGGAATTGCAATTATTATTTAATCTTTTTTTTCCTGGGAAAAAATTAGAACCATCCTTGAACAACAAAAATTGGGGTTCTTGGAATGAGTATCTTTTAAAAAATACTCTTGAATAAAAAGAGACAAATGTAGAGATTAGAATCGTTAGACCAGGGGCCAATATAAATATAAAACATCTGTATAATATACTCTATTTGACTCAACCAAGAAGTCCTGTAATTGTCAATGGTTGAGTTCATTACTTCTTATGAAGTTTAAAGATTGACCAACTAATTTCATCACACCATTCCATTTTAGAACCTAACGGCAAAGGGCTTGTTGATGAATTATGTAATGAAATGAAAGTAAGGGATGATTTCGGCTCTTTGAAAATTCCTTCTTTCATTGTGGCAACAAATTCAAGTCTTCTTACTTAATTCAAAATACCACAAGTCAAGTGGGCCGCCAAAGAATGCTTCTTGGGTCGCGGGTTACAAACCCCTGCGTTAGACAACCTGATATCGAGATATCAACTACGAAAAGGAGAAGACTAGACCTAGGAGGACCATCAAAGGAAAAGTGTATCTTCTATTATTAGGGCATTAGTAATCAGGTCATTATAATTTCGAAAGAGACTCTTGTTTTACGCTGAATAAACTGAACTTAGGTCATCATGCGAAAGGAGACTCAACGGAAAGGACATTAAGAGTAAATATGATAAAGCCAATAACATGAAAACCTTGAAGAAAAGGGAGCCTTCACGAATAAGTTGTATGTTCATTGTCCATGCATTGTCTTTGATGAATAATTGCCAATTATGGATATTTTATTCTATATCTTTATCATATGCAGTGATGTTCTATGGAAACGAGTTCCTGGCATGTTTTAAAAATAAAACTGGGTGT
Source organism: Conomelus anceps (assembly GCA_948455865.1). Lineage (NCBI taxonomy): Eukaryota > Metazoa > Arthropoda > Insecta > Hemiptera > Delphacidae > Conomelus > Conomelus anceps. Next base: position 40,110,660 of record OX418217.1, read on the forward strand.
TATATTCAGAAAAGACACAGAAATATCCATGTTTTATCATGCTCAAGTTCTGTATTTCTCAAAATGGGACAAAATAAAAGATCTATCAAACTGAATCATCTAGAAACCGTTGATTTTCTCGTCTCTTGATCATTTGCAAGGCCTTTTGCTGTGAATTTATTCTATATTTTGAAATAATCAAAATATTGAAAATGAAGTAAAAAATAGAGCCTATAAGGCTTATAAGAAATAGAGGCTATGAGATTCCTTAATAAGATTATATCTGGAAGTAATTGGTTTATTAACATTATTTAAAATGTGAATTCTATTTTTAAAAAATAATCAGAACTGTGAATAAAGTAGCAGGTTCGAAAATTTGATAACTTTACACGATTATCAAACTTAGGCGAAACAAAGAATGGCGCATTTTTTCTTGATAATAAAAAATGGTGGTTATTGATCAAATAGATCCTGGCTCATAAATTGGTGAAACTTATGAAAATTAATAGAGTAGGTTCTACCACTATCCAAAAAAAAATTAAAAATGTCAATTCCTTGTCTTCATACGTGAAAGGTTCATTTAATGATACTCTGTATATCTTATTGTAAATTAGAGGGCTGAAGGGCCTATGCTCTACAATAAATTAAAGGCTGAAGGGCACAACTACCAAACTATAAAGGTGCAAACAATAGGCTATAAATATCACTGACTCAGACCCTAAATCAACATTATTACCCTTGACAAAAATTATTGAAGTTTATGAGTTCTGTGGGACATTAAACAACATGTCCAGTTTAGGCCCTAGCCGCGAGCTAGAAAATAGCTTTTGAAATTTCTCAAGATCTCAAGAATATTCCCAAAAATGACGTTTTTCTTAAAAAAATAAAGCGATTGTATAAGTTGCCCCCGGTAATCCAGGGACCTGAACTTCTTATCAAGATGGTTAAGACAAGCGAAGTAAGCTCGTCATTCACTTAAATGTATGAATAGGTCGCGAAAATAGACGCCATTCAACATAAATAGTTCGAAAGCCAAGAAATGTTGCTGTAGATGATCGAGATCAATTATTGTAAATCTGGGACTGGAGTATCACCCGAAACAATACTAGCCTATTGTATGAGTAAACTGCAGCATATGACAAATTATGCTTGATGAAATGATGATATAAATGGTACTACGATAGTTTGTTATCGATGATGCTAAAGGATGTGATTATTTCTGTGGCAAAGTGCAAAGGATATGTGAGGTAACACATCTTCCAAGAGAATAGATCTTTTAGCTTTTAACAACATGAGACAGTGCCGTAAACTCTTTGTTACGTGACTGAAGGATAATAGACTCTCGTAGCTCCAATCAATAACTGTCAAACTCAGTTGTTTCAACATTGTCTGTTCGAAGACGTGACTGCACTGATTTAGACACCAACGCTCTCATTTTCTCTCACTCATACACTCTCACACTTTCTCTTTCTCTCACACACACACACACTCGCGCGCTCACTCTCTCTTTGTCTCTAGCTTTGCCTTGATGTTGGAGCGCGAAATTATCCAATCAACGGAAATTAAACAGTTCAACTTGACATAGTCAATAATCTGTCTCTAATTGAAATTTGTATTTCAATTCAAATTGAATGTTTCCACTGACTTTATTGCATACCAGCATACCACTGCTATCACAAGAAAGCAAACGTGCATGTCGCTGGCCCGGCCATGTCTGAATTTGTAAAAACAAATTATGCCACTATTAAGTACCTATTTCGTACTATTTAGTACCTCCAATAAATATTTTCGTACCTTAACCCTGACCGAGCTATTAACATTCTCAAGTTGCCGGGCCAGCGACATGGTAGCCCGGCCATGTCTGAATTTGAAAAGAAAAATTATGCCAATATTTGGTACTTATTTCGTACTATTTAGTACCTCCAATAGAAATTTTTGTACCTCAAAGGTTGAGGAGATACAGCATAAAATGATATAGGTCAATGACCTCTCAGCCCGGCCATGTCTGAATTTGCATAAACAAAATATGTCATTATTTAGGATATATTTCGTACTATTTAGTACCTCCAAGAAAAAAAATGTTACCTCAATCCCAACTGAGCTATAATTTTTTTTAAATTTTACTGGCCTTGTGAGAAAAAATCGTTTACTCAGTTAGGGATGAAGTACATATGTTCTTTATAGAGGTACTAAATAGTACGAAATTGGTACTAAATAATGGCATAATTTTTTTATAGAAATTCCATCATGGCCGGGCCAGTGACATGCAAGTGGCATGCATGTCGCTGGCCCGGCCATGTCTGAAATCATACAAACAAATTATGCCACTATCTAGTACCTTTTTCGTACTATTTAGTACCCTCAAAAAAAAATTTAATACCTCAACCGCAACTGAGTAATCGATTTTTCTAGATTATTTGTAGTATGACGTCACAGCCGGCTGCTGTATGTGGTGAGGTGTGTTTGTGTATCCAAGCGGCTCCCTTCCATATTCCCAATTATTGTGGAATGTCATCACGTAGCCTACAAACGAAAGAGGGGAGAAACTGAAGAAATGACCGATTAGGGCAAGTCGCCGGCAGAAAGAGTAGAATAGAACAGTGTTCCCAACCTTTTTTCAGCTGGCGACCCACCTTTCTTTATCAGAAAAGAAGTTTCTTTTTAGAAGCTCAAGACAAACGTAGAGTAGGCAATGCAAATCGCATATTAATTGCATATATGTGCAATATGTGACTTTCAAAGTGCACTAAGATTGAAAAATCTCAATTATTTGATGGATTTATTATGATAATTATTATTATTTTGCTTTTACGGCCATTAGACCATTTCAGTCAATCATGTCTTGTTTTCCTCTGTAATTTTCTTCCAGAGCCACTTTCGTTCTGATCTCCTTTGTCGTTCCTAGGCTGTAAATATCTTTTGTATGGCTTGTTGTTTGCATGATGGCAGGGAGTCTTCCCTCCCTCCATGGTAGTTGTCTATTTTAGGATTGAATCCTACTTATATATATTTCTATATTTTGTTTAATTTTTCCAATTGCCCAGGGTTACTACTCCTAGCTCATTCATATCCTCTCTAATTTCCTTAATCCATCAGTTAAATTTGAGTTACATATGAAAAAAGATTGAATGTAAAGTCAGTAATCCGAAAAAAAATAGAGAAATTCTATCAAGTCATTATGATCTGATGTTCAATGTAATCTTCTTGAGATAGAACAATTTTAGTTATTTTTGTAATGATACTATACCCTTATTTCCAAAGAATCACGTATGATAGTCTATCAAATTTCTGAACAAACATACCTGTACAGTAGAGATACACCCAGAAACGTAATGGTTATAGAAAATAGTTTCTGATTCAGTAAAAGGTTTTCTAATTTATTTTAAATTAAATAGAAATATCACATTGAGCAAAAGCATTATTATTCTGTAACTCTCGAAATTTAAAATTCTTTTGAACAAATACACAATATAGTGAATTAACTAAAAAGTAGACTAATTTATTTTCAAATTTGAATATGATTAGCCTAATTGAGTTATAACGTTATTATATTTATTGAGTAGTAAATTTCAATATTTAATATATTTATTGGTTTAATGTATTTCTTAGGATTTTATGATGTGTATAGCCAACCAAAATAGTTGTTAAAATTATACTTATTTTGTGCCACATGTCGGCACTACCAAATCGTGTTTCTGCACATTGACAAGAATGAGTTCACAGACCCTATCAGTGAACAATATGAAGTGATAGGTTCATTGTAAATATCAGAATTTTTTCTCATTTTCATTTCATACTTTAATGCTGAGATTATTTCGTTGTATTTTGTATTGCATTGATTGGCAGTAAGACTTATTGACACAGGCAGATAATTATTATACTTCTTTCTTCTTCCTAGCATTTCATAGCAATACCATATTAATAATAATACAAGCTATTTCCCAATTTTAGATCGGTAATGTAACTGATTCCAATAAAGTACAAAATGTGACTATAACTATAACTAACTGTATTTTGTGGATTTTTCAAGCAACTTCCATAATATTCTTGAAAAGCATCCTTATAACAAATATTGTTCTACCTATCTCTGACAACTTTCCATCCATTTTTCAAGATACTGAAATAGAACTCATTTATATTAAAATGTGTTACTACAATGAATTAAGAAAATAATTGTGGGGCATTATTTGTATTGTAAGTACTGTATATTTATTATATCGGAATTGAATGAAAAAATCTATGTCAATTGAACAAAATTAAGGATTAGATTAGGGCAACTTTTCTGTAAACCTTAATTATACAGGTTCTGAAACGTTGGTGTGAATTGTCTAAAGCTTTGTGTAATCTGTGAGTCTAGACCGGGTTGAAGACTTTATGCGTGTTTCATGTTTGGAGAAGTTTTCTCACAACATGTACATAAGTCTGGTACTACCAAAATTGAGATTTTCTCTCAGTTCTGCAAATAACGCCAGAAGACTAGCATGAAATGCAATATTTTTCGGCTCAGAAGTTTTTATAAAAATTTTATATTATAAACTATTTTTAACTGTTTTGTTTCAAGTGAACTTTTAAATTAATAGTGTTTAAGAGAGAAGATTCACTTTGTTATTTTTCGAGTGAAGGTTTTAGCAAATCTTAAATTCTTAGTCTGTGTTAACCTCAATGTTTTGGACAATGTAACATATTCAAAATTTGTGAAGGGAGCAGCTTTGGACTTGAGTCTGTTGCACCTTCACATTCGCTGTAAATTTGTCACAGTAAATAAATAAATATAGTGTTCTAGAACATTTCTTTTTAAGTATCATCTACTTCAAAAAACTTCAAGTGCACTGATGCATTTTTCAACTGGAAAATCGTTGCCATAGCCTCTAAGTTCATTACAAGCTGAAAAATGTGTAAAGGAAAAGATCCTTAGTGAAGAGAGCAGAGCCATTATTGAAGTCTAAGTTGCAGCATACCATTCCTGTTACATTTAAGTACTCAATGTCACTCATTCTATACTTGGAAAATTAATCACAAAGTATCAATATTGAGACTTCCATGCTACTTCTACTTTAGCAATAGTACAATAATGCATCAACGATTGAAATTTCCAATCCATCATGGAAGGAATTCCATGAGAAATCCTATTTTTATTCAATCAAAATAAAAAAAATGGGTTGTAAAATGTAGATAAAAAAATAGTGGTTAGATGAATCTATATGTAATAATCATTCAATATATTACACGCTTCTGTAAACAATGATATGAATACAGCAACGTCAGTTTACACGAATTACTTACTATACAATAATAATCAATCAAGAATGTCAAAACTCATTCCTCTGATGAAAACTCATCATTTTTTGTTGGAAATTAGAATGCTCTGAACATTAGAATGCACTGAAAGGCAGAAGTCAATAAAAGAAACAGTTCTCATTACGTTTGCAAGCAAACAGAATTGAAAATATTATGCGAATGATCGTATATACAGTATACAGTAAATATACAGTGAGTCAATCATTTAAAAATATTACATTGACAATATCCATGATTTATTTCAAAAACCTCATACAATATAATTTTAATGATAATTCAGGTCTTATTTTCTCAGGTCTTATTTAATTGAAAATGATTAATTTTATGTGTATCCTCTTTCGATTCATCACAAAACACCAACATTACAGTATTGTAATTATTGGCATCAGCATCAATCAATTACGGTACTTATTACAGCTTTTTTTTTTTTGTAGATTACGTCTTGGAGACTCCAGTTAAGGAGTATAAGACAAGTCAGATCAACAATATTATACACTAGATACCATAACTACTTCAATTAGTTGAGGTGAGGCTTAATTTTGATGTGAAAGGAACTCTTGTACACTATAAAAAGCTTTATCAACTAAATATTTCTTCAATTGTTTTTTAAATATTTCTATATTTTCAAGACTCTTCAAAAACTGCGGTAGCTTGTTGTAGAATTTCCTACCAATATAACTAGGTTTTTGTTTGAATAAGCTACTATTGTGACTCACCAAGTGATAATCTCCTCGGCTTCTTGTATTATAATCATGTACATCAAGATTTTGGTTAATATCATTCGTTTTTACATATAAAGTAGCTTCATACACATATAAGCAGGGTACAGTTAGGAGACCAAGTCTCTTGAACAACGGCCTACATGAATCTAATCTATTTACTCTTTCTATACACCTAACCGCTTTCTTTTGGATCTTAAACACCCTATCAAGATTTTGTTTGGTAAGTTCGACTCGGTTCAGAGCAAATGCTATCATAATATTCATATTATAATCATAGGTCTTCCGGGCTGTCTTTTTTCTAAACGGCTTTTCCAAGTAGATGAAACCCCCTTTTCGACCCGATGTTTGCACTACTTAGGAGATTTTCTTATCTTGCACTATTTTCGTGTACGCAACTCTCCAGCAATCCAAGAAAATATATTCACTCACACTCTCTCAGACGAACTCGTTGTCTATCTTTTCAACTGGATTCTATCGGTCTATACTGGCATTTATAAACCTTGAAGCCTTTGATAATTATTGAGTTATCTTTTTTTGTAAATTCACCAAACTTGCAGTCAATTTTAATTGTGATTGAATGATAATAGAAAGAATTTAATTTTGATAAAAATTTTTGAAATTGATGCCTCTACATACTACGATTGTGAATAGTTTAATAACTCAAATTGTTAAGAGAAAATGTGTATGAAATGTTTAGTTAGGCTACTGTAATATTTTGAGATTTAAAAGAGTAGTAGCTTAACTGGGAGGTCGTAAGGCTGAGATTATTTAAGTTTGTTGTCCTCATCGAATGGAGTTTTAATCCACTGCTTTTCCTTCCTCTATGAGAGTGGAAAGTAGTGTTTCAGTTCAGAAGACACGGCTTTAAGATCATCAAAGGTCATTTTGGAAGATTGTTTATTTACTTTGATCGTTCTGTAATAATTTTACCGTCCAAAAAATCGTTCAGAAGTCACAAGTCATCAATGGATTTGTGAATATCTTTTTTTTGTTAGGTCAAATTAAGAGTATTCAGAGAACTAAAAATATACGCCAAGTAAGCTAACTTTATTAACCAAACCTCATCATTAAGGCATTTGCCAAAAAAGACGAGCTTTCAACTCTCCTTCTGCTTGCAATTGCGATACGAACGAACAGCTTTACATTATCATGAAGCTCAATCAACTTGGTCAGAACGTTTCCTATGGATAGCCACAACGCAGGAGTAGTTGCTTGTGCTCACCTCAGGGGCGCACCCAGACTTTTGGTTTGGATGGTTTGGGGGGATAAAAAAATTAGAATGAAAGTAGGTCCGGAACGTTTTGTTACAGAAATAAAGAGGGCGAAAGATTACAGCTATTCCATCGTCCATTCAGAAATGACTGAAGTCTTTATATAGATGGTGTGAATTAAATTGAATCAGTGTAAACTTATTTGAAACGTGCTACAAGATTCACTATTATAAATTTTTATGATGCTCACATGAGACTTTTGCGTTGGTAATGAAGTGAACAAAAAATGTCAGTCTGAACGCGAATCGAGATTACCAAATCTTTAAATTGGTGGGATATTTTACAAAAATTCACTAAACCATCATGAAAAATGATTATTATCATGATGTTTTCTTAACATAATGAAAATCTTTCTCATTTCTTAAGCTTTTAAATGAGACTAAAATGTTCAAATTGATGAATTATTGCAAATGCTAGAAAATTGTAAAAACCTTTCACAAACCCACAAGAATTAGTATCTAAGGGACAAGAGCTGAGAGAGTAGAAATTTGATTTTAAAATTTTGTTGTAATCAGATGTTTACCAAGACAAATTATTAATTACTGTGGTCCCTGAGTGACCGCAGGAAGCAGTTGAAGGCTAAATAAATTAACAATACACACTACGTAAAAATACTGATCTACAGTAAGTACTGTAATGCAGTACTCTTATCAGAAACGTCTTCACCGAATCACATCTCTAAAGTAAAAACCACTGCACATGAAATTTGTAGTTTCAGTTCAGCAATTCAAGTGAATTTTTAATTGGGATATTAAAGAGAACATTTTCAGAGACTAAGGAATGACACAATCTTAGTCTCCGAAAATGTTTCAAACCCAATTTTGTTTTGAATCATTCTATTGTAGAAGCTTTTAAAAGCGTTATCAAAAATCGCTTGTAATAGAAAAATCAATCTGCAATTATCTGCTCTTTAGAAAATTTGCAAATTATAAAGATATGGATAATAAAGGCTTTATAATATAATATATTAAAGTAATATTTATTATTCTCATACGTCTCTTTCAAGAGAAATAAGTCATGCTACTCTAGCTCATTCCTCACATCAAAAAAAGAGAAAAATTCTTATAAACAAATTATTATTTTCTTAAAAAAAATATATATACATAATATTTTATGCTTCTACTCAAGCCTCAAATAAATATGCTACTCAAATATTGGTTAGCAGAAACCATGCTTGAATAATAAAATGTTTGGATATCTTTCTATGGATAATTCTTACCTGTAATTGTCAAAGAAATCTCAATTATGTATAAATTATCCTTTAAAATTTCAACATTCGTGTTTTAATAAATTGAATAGGAGCTTGTTGTCTGAAATTCTGGAAAAAACACTAGGCATTTTAATCATCAAAATGATGGTATTTGGACGTCTAACAAAGGCTAAGGAGGATCTAAGCTTGAATCATATTTCTGTATACGCAAGTCATATTTCATTTAACTTCAAGAGTTTCGAATCATAATTCTCTTTAATATCCCAATTTAAATTCACTTGAATTGCCGTACTGAAACAAGAGATTTTATTTTGCAGTGGTTTTGAATGAGTGACATTAGGTATTTCAATGTCCGTTGCAACGTATGCTGCAACTCTATAACAGGGTTGATTGATGGCTCTGCTCTTTACAAAAAAATCTTTCCCTGATAAGTCTTAGCGATTTTACAAATTTTCAGCTTGTAATAAACTTGAAGACCATGGCCACAGTTTTCTGGTTAATGCAACAGTTCACTCGGAAGTTTTTGGCGAGTTCCAATCCACAGCAAAATTTTACAGCAAGATATTTTACACCACACACAGAGTATTTTCACTGGACATCCAAATCGTTCTACATTCCGAGCGTTCGTGTCTCACCTTATCTGACTGAACAGTCAGGCTCGCAGCCAATGACTTTCTTAATATTGAAAATCGACTTTAGCAATGTAAAATAAAATTTGCAGATGGAGGTGATTGAGCTGCAAGCAAATGATACTTTAAAAGACGTGTTCTAGAAGAATAATTAATTATATTGCATTTCATGCTAGTCTTCCGGCGTTATTCGCAGAACTGAGAGGAAATCTCAATTTTTTGAAGTACCAATATTTGTGAGAAACCTTCTCCAAACATGCAACACACATCAAGTCTACAACTTGGTCTAGTCTCACAGATTACAGAAAGCTTATACAATTCACACCAACTTTTCAGAGCCTGTGTAAGTAGGGTTGACATAGAAAAGTTGCCCTAATCTGATCATTAATTTTGTTCAATTGAAAACGATTTTCGCATTTCATTTCGACATACAGAAATACACTTAAAATACAAATGATGTTCCACAATTATTTTCTTGATTTATTGTAGTAACACATTTTTTTATAAATGTGTTATATTTCAGTATCTTGAATCTTAGCAACTTGAAAAAATTATGGAAAGTTGTCAGAGATAGATAGAACAATATTTGTTATAAGGAAGCTTTTCAAGTATGTTATGGAAGTTACTTAAAAATCCAGAAAATACAGTTAGTTTTAGTCACCTTTTGTTCTTTATTTGAATCACTTACATTACCGATCTATAATTAGGAAATAGCTTGTAGAATTCATGGTATTGTAATGAAATGCTAGGAAGAAAAGACGTGTAATTGTCTTCCAGTCGAAGCTATAATTGGCATGTTTGTTTACTCTCCCCGGTCCCCTCACACCTTGCGGTCCATCTAGAGACCTCTAGAATACATTATTTGTTTGAATAGAATAATCTCAAAAAATAGAGAACCATCGTGTGTTTACTGGAACATCACAAGAATGTATATGAAGCAGGGGCTCTGTAAACTGTTAGTTCATTCATGGTTTGAAGTTCAGTGAGAATTCAAGACAGACTTCAGTGAGAATTTATTCAGACCGTGTTAAACAAACGTTAAACGCAGTATATTGTGACTGCATTAGTGAGACATTCTTTACATTCTATACAAGTGGACTCATACTCTTAGCTATTATTGTAATACGGACCTGTTCTATACATAAGTGTTCAATTGTTATTTTTAGACGTTTCATCTTGAATTATTGAACAGTTATTATTTAACATTTTATCGGCTGGGCCTTTCAACAGTTGATAATTAATTTTTCTACAGTAACAAAGTAAATTCTTTGTTAGCTAAACATTATCGTTTTATCTGTTTCTGATTGATTTCTTTGTGTGATATAACTGATTAGTGCGTGTTGTGGATAATTTGTGTAAATAAAGTGCAAGTTTTAATTTGAATTGTTGCCAGTATTATTCTAGAGAGAGAACCCGTAATAGTATTTTATATTTACGGCCCTTACTTGTAAAATACAAAATACGTTGAACATGAAACCCACAGGTACAAAAAGGTAGCCAACCCCTGGACAATACATTTTCGTGAAAAAGCTTGTCTGTGTGTGAGAGAAAAGTGAGAGCGCCAAGCGAAAAAGAGAGCATGGGGGTGTGTGTAAAAAAACAACTAAATATTTCTCCGTGCAGGTTTGGTGAGAGAAGGTGTCAAAAGAATGCCGAAGCCGATGAACAAGATGAGGAAGTGAGAAAGGATTGGCCGTGATGAAGACGGAGACATATGAAAAGATGAAGAATGGAAAGGAGTGTGGGTGAGCGAGCGAGCGAGTGAGTGAGAGAGTGAATGAGAAAGACCTTCACAACAGACTGGAAATAATTATCACAATTTTTGTTTTGTTATCGATGACTGGCAGCATGTGACGTCAAACAGCAGTTGTATAAGAATAAGAGGCGGGAATCAGCTGTTCTATGATGCATGAAAGTGAACATCTAAAAAAATCGATTACACAGTTGGGGTTGAAGTACTAATTTTTTTTTTGGAAGTACTAAATAGTACGAAATAGGTACCAGATATTGGCATAATTTTGTTTTTCAAATTCAGACATGGCCGGGCTACCATGTCGCTGGCCCGGCCATGTTGGAATTTGTATGAAAAAATTATGCCAATATTAAGTACCAATTTCGTACTATTTAGTACCTCTGAGAATAAAATTAGTACTTCATCCCTAACTGAGTAAACGATTTTTTTCACAAGGCCAGTGAAATTTAAAAAAAAAATTATAGCTCAGTTAAGATTGAGGTAACATTTTTTTTCTTGGAGGTACTATATAGTACGAAATATATCCTAAATAATGACATATTTTCTTTATGCAAATTCAGACATGGCCGGGCTGAGAGGTCATTGACCTATATCATTTTATGCTGTATCTCCTCAACCTTTGAGGTACGAAAATTTCTATTGGAGGTACTAAATAGTACGAAATAGGTACCAAATATTGGCATAATTTTTCTTTTCAAATTCAGACATGGCCGGGCTACCATGTCGCTGGCCCGGCCATGTTGGAATTTGTATGAAAAAATTATGCCAATATTAAGTACCAATTTCGTACTATTTAGTACCTCTAAGAATAAAATTAGTACTTCATCCCTAACTGAGTAAACGATTTTTTTCACAAGGCCAGTGAAATTAAAAAAAAAAAATTATAGCTCAGTTGGGATTGACGTAACATTTTTTTTCTTGGAGGTACTAAATAGTACGAAATATATCCTAAATAATGACATATTTTGTTTATGCAAATTCAGACATGGCCGGGCTGAGAGGTCATTGACCTATATCATTTTATGCTGTATCTCCTCAACCTTTGAGGTACGAAAATTTCTATTGGAGGTACTAAATAGTACGAAATAGGTACCAAATATTGGCATAATTTTTCTTTTCAAATTCAGACATGGCCGGGCTACCATGTCGCTGGCCCGGCCATGTTGGAATTTGTATGAAAAAATTATGCCAATATTAAGTACCAATTTCGTACTATTTAGTACCTCTAATAATAAAATTAGTACTTCATCCCTAACTGAGTAAACGATTTTTTTCACAAGGCCAGTGAAATTAAAAAAAAAAATTATAGCTCAGTTGGGATTGAGGTAACATTTTTTTTCTTGGAGGTACTAAATAGTACGAAATATATCCTAAATAATGACATATTTTGTTTATGCAAATTCAGACATGGCCGGGCTGAGAGGTCATTGACCTATATCATTTTATGCTGTATCTCCTCAACCTTTGAGGTACGAAAATTTCTATTGGAGGTACTAAATAGTACGAAATAGGTACCAAATATTGGCATAATTTTTCTTTTCAAATTCAGACATGGCCGGGCTACCATGTCACTGGCCCGGCAACTTAAGAATGTTAATAGCTCGGTCAGGGTTGAGGTACGAAAATATTTATTGGAGGTACTAAATAGTACGAAATAGGTACTTAATAGTGGCATAATTTGTTTTTACAAATTCAGACATGGCCGGGCCAGCGACATGCACATAGAAAGCAAAGCATCTCTGGAGATAGAAAGGAGAAGCAAAATACAGAGAACAAAGGAGAGAGAAAAATAAAAGTGTTTCTCGAAAATATAAAATGAATTGAGAAAAAGTTCTTGCGGAATTCGTCATGATGTAGAAGATTAAAGAAAGGCCTAACAATGGAAACATAGGTTGGGTTTAAAGGAAAGAATGATGATGATGGTAGAGGGGGAGAAAAAAGAAGCAAAGGGAAGAAGATGAGAATGGTGACGTGGGAAACGAGGGAAAGAGTAAAAGAGATACGAGCAAAATTGATAAAAAGTTGCCTTGTTAGATGAGAAAATTAAATAGAGGGGTTGGAACAAAACAAGAGCTGGAGAAGAGAGACAAGAGGAGGAAGAGATTGTTGTATGTTTATCACTGATTTGTTTCATTTATCTTGGTTCCTTCCTATATTTCAAACGTCCAGTGGTCCAGCTCTTCTGATTCAAGATGAATTTCAATATTATCACATATCCTTCATTTACGATAAAATTTTCTCTAATTCATGCCAAAACAAGAAGCCCAGAATATTGTCCTGTTATCGATTGCCATTATTCTACTACAGGAATTCTATATCGAATCGAAAATAATTGTCAGTATTAATCATCTGTCAAATGTAGAGAAACACTGCTCGACTAGAACAAGGCTAATTATTATTATAGATCTTGTAGGTTCAATCATAGAGATGGAACAATTTTACACAACTCATTGAACCCGTCACTTTACAATGATGATCATTTCGCTGCTTCCCATTAGAGTTTGATTGATGGGGGGGGGGGGGGGGGGTTTAAATTTTCTAACTGGGAGACTGGAAATGCAGTTCGACGTTCCATCAAATCCATTAACAGAGGCTGACGGACGAGAAGCCAGAGCAGGTTGAACGGTAGAGGAGCATCCAGCCGGTTAATTCCAGGGCTGGTATGGAGGGTGTGGTAGCCGTGGGGTTGGGAACCGGTACAGCCGTATTCAAGGCAGCTAAAGCGCATTAGATTCGTTCGGTTGGGAAAAGCGGAAATGATGTAGGCTGGAGATCAAGTTCAGTTGGCCTAAAGCGACGACATGGCTAGTCAAGGCCAGCCAGGTGGCCTGCAGGCTCGACACACACATCTTTCAGCCAGAGAAAGCCAGAAAAGTCAAGGCACCATGTATGATACGGCCATCAGTTGGCCGGTGGATTCTTTTTCCACTAGAGAAAGTAGAAGAAACTTGAAGAAGTATTCTTTTTCCTATGAGCCGTGGTTGTTGATGCCACAAAATATAACGAAAAACAAATGCCACAAAATATGTTAGAGAAATATGATACAGGAGAAGCACACATATGTGCACACCCGTAAGGATTTAAGCCAGTGTATGCATATCTTGCATAACCAATGTACTGTCACAGTGCATTTTTATTAGCTTCTTATTAAATCATAAATCCTGGCAAATCAGCAAATAAGTCGTAAAAATTGGAAGAAGTGGATAATATTTGCGATATTGTGAAATAACTCTCGAAGAAAATTAGATCCATTCAAAAATTAAAAGAGCCAAGACTGTGACTTGATTACAACAGATAGCATTTACCATTAGCAAGCTAAAATAGGACTATTTCTAATTAGAAGTTGGAACAGGAATAGATGAAATAAAATAATAACTAAATTAAAACTCAACGTGTTCACTAATCACTGCTTTATTGTGTTTTATGATCATAGTATTTCATGACCCTGTCTACTGGCCTAGTTTTTGTTGAAAGAGCGTATGTAAGCCCTAATTGTAGTAACGAGAGTTTCCCTCCAAATTATTTCGTGCTATGAACTTTATATTTAATATATTTTATACAAAATTTAATTTGTGTTCCTTTTCATTGGGCCAATTAATCTAAGAAAAATCTCAATAAGAGTTAACTCAGATGACAAGCTTAACCTAAGAATGGCAATCCAACTGAACCTAAGAATGGGATCAAGACAACACGAAGTGAACGCTGAAAATAAATTCATCATGTGCAGAATGCAATCTATATTAGTATGAATTGATTCAAGTGATTTTTTAACCGGTTGTCATAAGCGAGTAACTAAGGTAGTCTATATTTTCCACTTTCATATCAGTAAATTATTGAGTAGCCTTGTTTTTGAAATGTGATTAATTAATGGTGAATTTGCTTCGCCAAACAAATTAATAATAATATATTTATTTCGCCAAACGATACAAAAACAATATTTAAATTGTGAGTACTACTTCCACCTCCCTTTGGATTACTTGCAATAAAACTCTAATGCTATCCTTAACACCGGAATCGCTCAGTCATTAGGCTCTAATTCAGCTCCAGTACCATCTCCAGGATGAATGTGAAGGGTGGCGGGGTATTTCTACAACAAAAAACGGGGAATTTCTTCAATCCTTTCTGAAATATTTATTTTAGGAAAGACATGAAAAAATTAACCGTCGTAGGTTGCCGAATCCCTATACCTGATGACCGCTGCTGTTCAGTAGTGCTGTAAAATATACTGTGGGAGATGGTCTCTGTCGAATTTGGGTTTTTTGATCATTCACACCAATATATTCTCGAGCAACTGTGTCTCACTGACGACACAAGTGACTCAAATTTAATGGAGAATATAGTTTCTAGTATGATTCTCAACATAGATCACCCACAGTAAAAATAATAAAAATACTCACTAACAACTACCAATAGCCGAGCACGGCAACACAATCAAGTACAAGTTAATATTGCAATATTGTAGCATATATTAACGATTAAAAAAAAATTGATTATGCAAGAGATAGATTGAAATTTGATCATAGAGATTCAACTTAGAAAAAATGTCAAGTTTTTTTTCAGACTTAGATTTGATAATAATATTTTCATTAATTTGTTGAGATAATTCTATTGAGCCAATCTAAGAAATAATAGTGCAATAGAGAGATAGACGAAATCTTTACACACAGATAAAAAATTAGATCGTCATGGGCTATCGTTGCAATGAAATATATTTCTTCAATGCACACTTTCATTAAAAATTGGCCAATCTTAATTTTATAATATACGACTCACGTGCTCCAGGCGATGGTTTTTTCCTACTTGATAGAACTCACCTTTGATGAATTTCAATGGATTTGGTCGACAGGATCGTAGGCTGCCCCTCGTAGTTGAAATTTTTTAACAGGCGTATAACAGTATTACACGTTTAAAAATATATTTCATCTTCCAGGGAGATTTAACATAACATTTTGGTAACTTTAAAACATTTAAAATGACTATAAATAGTAACATTTGGGACTCGTTGGAAGGTCGACGTCCTCGGGCACGATTTCTACAGCAAGTGTTGGTCAATTACTTTTTTCTCTGTTTCCCGTGGCACAGAGGCATACTGCTCCAGCTCGGTGATTCAGAACAATAAGTCCCTATGTCACAGGCTGCATTCAATAAATAAACTGAAATATTTGAGTCCACCAATTTGTGGAAGGGGTAGGTGCTGTGAGCGGTCCTTATTACAAATAATGATATTATTCATGGACGAATTATTTTCATTTATTTGCCGGCTCTATACTAGGCTGGTTTGGCGCGAAAAGTGTCAGTCACATTTGACAGACGGCTGATACGGTGTATTGTAACCTAGTTTTGACAAAAAATTCCTTTTCTCGGAGGATCAAGCTCACATATGGTGAGACCTGTGCGTGGGTAATGAATTGGATGATGGTGATTGATGAGTTGGACCTACAGTTTTAGGTGGGTTCCGAACCACCGGAAAGTGATTTTACAGTTGAGAACAAAGTATTTTTTGGCCAATCCAATCGGTCACCCTTACAAATAGCGCCCAGGAGTCTCGTAGCTTATCTCTGATTGAACAGATAGGCACTCAGCTACCAAATGTAAACAATGAGCGTTCTTTTGAACATACTACTGCCTTTGTTTGCTCTTGGTTTGTACTTCTAGTGCTTAATAATAAATTATATTAAATTAATTTTTCCTACTTTTTTATAATCATTGGTTCCAACAAATTGCTTTATTTTCGATTGTATTGTTCATTTTTCGTAACATGAGGTATACGTACAATTTTTTATTGAACTGTGGCTAATAGCCCAATAATAAATGGAAAAAATTCTATTATTTCCATTGCCATCTCAGAATCGGAGAATGCACCCTGACAACATGCACATACTGCGAGTTTATCATAGAGATTTTTATATCAAGAAAAAATAATAGGTTTTAGTTACTGTATATAATTTCAAGACTCCCCTATTGTTCCAAAAGAAATTACAAATTAAACTCATATTCTCATAGCGAATGCCAATATATAATTGGACTTTGCCGGAAGATGGGCACATGGGCTTATGTGCCCTTTTTCAGGCAATCGGTTGAAACGATCCTCCATGAACTTTAGCACATGCCATAAAAATGTCATGTTTATATATTTCTTCTGTGAGTCAGGAGGAAACGTTTTGTATGTGTATAGCCCAGTCAACGAAAAAAATTGAGGGAAAGTCTTGGAACACAATTTTTGACTTCATAACTTTGTTTGGGAGGTGAACATATCAAAAGTCCCCGCCCGTACCCCTAAGGTGGGAGGGGGTTGAAAGTCTCATTTTTCGGTTTTTTGCTTATATCTTGGAAAACATACGTCCTACCGACATGACCAGTCTCTACAAAATTAAAGCTGATTGAGTTTTCTACAAGTCTTATCCAGTCATGTTTTTTGATATCTTGTTTAGTTTTCGAGATATCCGCTCCTGAAAGTCTGTAATTTTGAAAAATTTTGCTGTACATTTTGCTCTTTTTGACCGGATAACTCTTGAATGATGCACCAGAAAACTGAATAATGGCCATAGGGTTGTAGAGCATTACATTCCTTTCAATAATATATATTACTTCACTATTTTATCTATTTTCCTTCAAATGTAAAGCAGTTTCAGTGTTGAGCATGTAATCTGAAGCTTTGAAACAACTGTTGACAATGATAACGAATGTTCAAGAAAAGGTATAGAGGAAATTCTTGGAACGCAATTTTTCACTTCGTAACTTTGTTTGGGCTAGTTGGGAGGTGAACATATCAAAAGTCCCCGCCATTACCCCTCAAGACGGTTGGAGGGAGGGGGGTTGAAAGTCTCATTTTTCGGTTTTTTGCTTATATCTCGGAAAGCATACGTCCTACAGACATGACCATTTCATATAGAATTGAAGCTGATTAAATTTACTACAAGTTTTATTCAGTCATGTTTTCGATATATTGGATAGTTTTCGACATATCTGCTCTTGAAAGTCTGTAAATTTGAGAAAAAAATTTTTGCTTCACTTTTTTGCTCTTTTTGACCGGATAACTCTTGAACGATACACCAAAAAAACTAAATAATGGCCATAGGGTTGTAGAGCATGAAATTCCTTTCAACAATATATACTACTTCACTATTTTATCTATTTTCCTTCAAATGTTAAAGCAGTTTCAGTGTTGAGCATGAAATCTGAAGCTTTGCAACAACTGTTGACTAGATGATAACGAATGTTCAAGAAAAGGTATAGAGGAAATTCTTGGAACACAATTTTTTACTTCGTAACTTTGTTTGGGCTAGTTAAGAGGTGAACATATCAAAAGTCCCCGCCCTTACCCCTCAAGACGGTTGGAGGGAGGGGGGTTGAAAGTCTCATTTTTCGGTTTTTTGCTTATATCTCGGAAAGCATACGTCCTACAGACATGACCATTTCATATAGAATTGAAGCTGATTAAATTTACTACAAGTTTTATTCAGTCATGTTTTTGATATATTGGATAGTTTTCGACATATCTGCTCTTGAAAGTCTGTAAATTTGAGAAAAAAATTTTGCTTCACTTTTTTGCTCTTTTTGACCGGATAACTCTTGAACGATACACCAAAAAAACTAAATAATGGCCATAGGGTTGTAGAGCATGAAATTCCTTTCAACAATATATACTACTTCACTATTTTATCTATTTTCCTTCAAATGTTAAAGCAGTTTCAGTGTTGAGCATGAAATCTGAAGCTTTGCAACAACTGTTGACTAGATGATAACGAATGTTCAAGAAAAGGTATAGAGGAAATTCTTGGAACACAATTTTTTACTTCGTAACTTTGTTTGGGCTAGTTAGGAGGTGAACATATCAAAAGTCCCCGCCCGTAGCCCTTAAGCCGTTGGAGGGGGTGGGGGGCTATCGCATGGCGTCTGTCAGGCGCCTGCGATCTTTGTGTAAAGCTGTAAACGATGCATAGCCGTATGTACTGCATGGGATAGAGTACTGGAATGAATAAAAAAGGTATGACAGAAAAGTCGAAGGAAAGAAGCGAGCGATCACAATATCATGCTATTTATGCAGCCTTGAAGACTGATAAAATATCAAAAAGTTACATGTGTGGTGCAAAGCGTAGTGACTACTTCAGGACTACTATCTTCAAGCGAGAGGAGGATTATACCACAATCCTTATAGGAGAGAGGCGGTTAATTCATGTTCAATGTGTAATAGTCGAGGAAATGAGGATATTATTCACTTCATAGGTAAATGTTCAATTTTAGGTGAAGTTCGCATAGCGTGATTGTGAAAGAGTACATTGAATAGGGGAGGGGTGATAGAGTATCTAGAGGGTAAATGTTGGAAGTCACTGGTGGGGTATGTAAGAGAGGCCTGGAAATATCGCTATTCCTTGATTCAGGAATTTAATTATTAATTTGAGAATCTAGTTATTCAAAAGGCATAAAGTGTGCAGAGTTTGTTTTATTGTCTGTTTATTATATGTATTTAATGAGATTTATGTTAATTTGGTCAACAAATTTATATGTAGCCTATGTTTCCCGCACATAAATACTTTTATATTACAAAGCTATCAACCCGACTGACGGCCATTGTCTAAGCCTAGTGGACTTTTAGTTGTATTCGAAGTTAAAAAATGTGTTAATAAAGATTTCTAAACAGATTTTCTGTTGTTTTATTCTTCAAGTGCGTATTTTTTGTTTAATAAAGTTCACTTGGTTGATTGATTGATTAATTTACCTTTCAATGTCGATAAACTTCATTCCACTCAATGGTTATGTTTTGTAAAACTATCACAATGTCTTATATGCACAAACATAGTCATAGCAAATTATTTCTCATTAAAATGTTCTAGATCTTCTTTAATTAACTGTGAGGAATCTGGTCAGTGGGCTTACGAGTATATATTCTAAAATGAGTATCTGTGCTATTTAGACGTCCAGTACTGAATAGGTGCATAATGGTGCATATTTCGGCTAATACGTTGACCGGGAATGGTGAGAAATTGATAGATTCATTAGTCAACAGTTGTTGCAAAGCTTCAGATTTCATGCTCAACACTGAAACTGCTTTAACATTTGAAGGAAAATAGATAAAATAGTGAAGTAATATACATTATTGAAAGGAATTTAATGGTCTACACCCTATGGCCATTATTTAGTTTTTTAGTGCATCATTCAAGAGTTAACCGGTCAAAAAGAGCAGAAATGTGAGGCAAAACATTTTTTTTTTTCAAAATTTTCAAGAGCGGATATCTCGAAAACTATACAAGATATCGAAAATTGTGTTCCAAGAATTTCCCTGTATACCTTTTTTTGAGCATCCGTTGCCTGGACTAGTAGGTTGATAGTGATTTTGAAATGTGTGTTCTCTTCTAGTTATTTGGTAGTTTAATAGCTAATAAATTTGTGATTTTAATTTTAAAATACAAAACAGATGGAACTATTCTGTCTTCAAGAAGCTACAGTCCTTTATGCACATTACTTAAATCTTTATTCACGATGCACAAAGATGTATTGACAAGGATTAAACCATGCACTATTCCTTACCCTAAAGTATCGGAGGTAAAGGTCAATGATGTAAGAAGCTTGATAAAACACCTCAGTCTTGACGGCTAAAACTGGCTAGAGAATGTGAAAGTGGATTATGTGAAAAATTATATGAATTGACTCAATAAGTGAGTGAATAATGACTTAACAATGTTTATTCAGCATATGTAGCCTTGACTGTTTGATTGTTTGAAGAAGGGCACATAACATGCTTGTTTATTTTTATTTTATTTCAATGAAACTGTAATATTTCTCTTCATAGTATTGTAGGCTGTACTGAGACTGAATTTTATAAATAATATTTTTTCCATATTATTTAAGAAATGCAAACCTATTTGAAAGTGAACTGATTTTTCAAACATCATTTCCCAAAAATTAAGATTTCTGCTATGTGCCGGTGAAATCCGGCAAAAAATAATTTAATAGAACAATACAAAAATTTCTTCAAATAGAATCTCAAAAACATAAATAATAATCCTTGTTTGAAGAATGAATTAATACTGATATGTTTTCTTGTTATTATATATATACATATATATTATACATATAATATATATTATATGTTATAAGGGATGCGTGGCTGCATTATTTATGGGAAAAACCTGTTTTCTCAAGCAGGTATAGATCCGTTCATTTCTGAATAAATTTCTATATCTCATTAACGAGCTCAATTTTCCTCTTTACTCAATCGAACCCAACTCTGAAAACAATTGACTTTACTATTGAAAACTTACCGTGCCTTATCCGCACTACTGTTTATCCATCTCCTGAACGCTCCAGATGTTTCAACGCTCAATGAAGTTGAAGTTTAAAAAATCCTTCAAAATAGCTCATTTTCTCTCTTCTATCAAAGTAATACTAATTTTTCCCCTACCCCACCACACTAAGCAGTGCAGTGGTAGTTATTTTTCTACGATTTTTCATCGCTGTTGAATAATATTCTGCGAGGATGGTTGGGTGAACAGGAGTTGACCGGATGGTGAGGGGGTGGCGGAAGAATCCGTTGGGAAAATGTTGCCAGCAGCAGAAGCGACATCGCATATTGAATTCGCGTTCGGCGAACGGCAAAGAAAGTGAATTCTGCGGTGGAAACTAACTTCGCAATAAAAATTCAGAACCACTGCATATATTACAGGATGCTTAAATAAAAAACCCTCCCTTCCCCTCACCAAAGCCTCCCTGGAACAGTTATTCAGCCGACTGATTCATACACACAGAGCTTTAACTCTACATAATGCTGGTTTTCATAATGCTAATCCCACTTTAATAGAATGAGAATACTTCCAGATGGCTCATACACGTTGGTATTGCCACAGCGTTCTCAACTGCGGAATATTACTGTAATAAAATCCCACTCTCCTATTTAAAACTCATTTCGAGTAATCGCTCATTCAATATTCCAGAGCAGGTAGGGTAGTCACTAGGCACACATCAATGCTGCAGTGCAATGTTATATAACTATTTGAATGAGTTGCCCAACCGTGCAACTGTCACTCTTGAGTCTTTTCATGTGTATTTTGTACGTTTTATGAAAACTCTGGCTATAAGCAGCATGTTCAACAAACTGCAACTGAAACTCCAGTTTAACGAGCATAATCACAATAATTATTTCGGGTAGCCTTTATTTACTACAACGGTCAACTCCTCAATAAACCATCAAAAAAAATATACACTTGTGTTTTGTCTCATTCATCAATAAGAGTGGTCGTAAACATAAGAAACCTCCCACTCCAAAAAATAATTTAATGCGGGAACAGAATAATTGGTCATAATTTTACTTTCACCTGTGCAATTTGATTCAGTTCGCCTATTTGACCTAATTGCCCATTTGTCTCAATTTTTCAGTAAATTCAGTAAATAAAAACCTGACTTAGATATTTTGTAAATTATATTTTGATGTGAATTATTTATTTGATTATTCAATGGTATGAGAAATACAAGTAGAAGGTGAAATTTTTTAAGTTATATGATAAAAATACTTTGTAGACTGTTTTATATTAGTCGAAAGCCTGCTTGATTAAGGTGGACTAGACTATTTCACAGTGTAAAGTATCTGAAATTACATTTTACAATCACAATTATTAATATAAACTTGAAAAAAACACTTTTAAATGGAAATTAACGCACGTTATGGCGTGACGGCCGTTTCGCTCTGTTGTCTAGAGCATCGTCAGACGACCCACAGTACACTGACTTAAGGTATGAGTTTGAGGGTTATGTATGTTGGAATGGTGATGGGGTGGGGGGATGAGTAGGCGGGAGGTTTGAAATTGGGATTATTTTGTCAAATAGAGTATGTGAGAAGAAGTTAAGTTGATCATTTAAAATGTTGTCAGGTTGCTGCTTTGCATGTTTGTAAATCTCATATTGTTTTAAAACATTGAGTTTCTGGCTTTTGTGAGTGAAGTGTAGTGTGTCTAAATTAGTGTCAATGTCTGTATAACTGTGGCCTGTTGAAATGATGTGTTCAGCAAAGGTGGAATGTGTGTTTGGGTGTGAGATGGCTCTTGTGTGTTCTTTGAATCTAGTGGTGAATGTCCTGCCAGTTTGTCCTATGTAGAACTTGTTGCAGTCATCACATTTCAATTTGTAAATTCCAGATCTGTTGTACTTGTTTTGAGATGTTGTCTGAGAATGCAGGTGTTTTTTGAGTGAATTAGTTGTTCTGTAAGCTATTTTATATTTGAGTTTCCTGAATGAAGCTGCTATTTTATGAGTTTTGTTGTTGAGGTAAGTAAGTGTGATGAATGTATGGGGGTTGTCATTCTGTTTGTTGCTGGTGTGAGTGATTGGTTTTGTTGATATTCTGTGCAGTAGTTTGTCCATTAGTGTGTGTTTGTAACCATTCTGTTGTGCTATGTATTTTATAGTATTCAATTCTATATTGTAATCTTCTTGTGACATAGGAATGTTTGTTAGTCGGTGGAGCATGTGATTGAAAGCGGCATGTTTATGTTGGGTTGGGTGATTTGATGTGTTATGTACAGCTCCAAGAAATTTTAGACCTCACAACACTAGTTACCTCACAAAATTACTTCACATACAATAATAAATTCTATTCACAACCTCACTATTAGTGGAAACAAGATGGATCTTCAACATCATAATTTCACAATTATTAGTTTTTATTGAAGTTTCAATTGAAATTTGGACGAAAGTAAAAGAGAAATAGACAGGTTCTATAGGTAAGACTAATGTAATTTTTCTCTATAATCAGAATGGTTGGATTAATTTTATTAATAATGCTGGCAACACTTGAAAGCAAAACACAAAGCTCTATTCACCCAATTAACTCACAGTAGACACTAATAAGTAATTATCATGAAAGAATACTAGAAAACAGACAAACAGTTCAATAGGCTCCAACTAGAGATAAATATTTCAATGACAAAATTAATTACAGTCCAAAACTAGTTGATAAACTGTCAAATAATAACTGCCAATAACCATTAATAAATATCCAATCAACTGTTCAATAACTTAATAATAAACTTGAGCACTTACTGACATTTGTCCAAAAGAAGTTTGGCTATCTCAATATTGCCATAGTTATTATCACGCTTAAACGCTGAAATACAATATTATACAGTCACAAGGGAAGAATGTCAATCTGCTACAGAAAGAATTTTTACACATGAACTTGTTATCAGTAGAGCTGGATCAAGACTCTCTCAATAAGCTGGAGTCCACGAATTTATACAAAACACACTGCCGCTGGAACATTGGACTATCGTCGTGAATAAAATATCACACAGAAACTTCGAAAATAAAGTAGAATGAAATAGAGCTCTCTATATTCTCGTTTAACAAATAAGAGTGAGCAAGAGCGAAGAGATAAGAAACAACAAGCGCCTCAACTATTTACATAGGAGTCACCCTGCCTACTATCTAATGTAAACAAAATTTTGACAATGACTTTTGACACAATGCATACGCTTGAAGGGCGTCTTCCTCTTCGTTTGAGTTTATCTATTTATTAATACATTCAAATACAACTGTTGTAGAGAAACAACAGGCTTTTAGCCCAAAACTGTCTCTATTACTAAATGTTTACGAGAGTTCAAATATTCGTAAGCATAGGTTATGTTTATGTTCATTAAAATAGCGAGTTCCATAACATTATCATAATTAAGCTGTGAAGGAAAAGGTCTAACTCTTGAAAAAATGAGCATTTTAAGTCTGTTTTAAGCCAGGTTATTATAATATATCTATAATTATTAATTGGGTTGGTTAATTTTTCATCATCCTAGAAGCAACTATCACTCGTAGACCAAGTTTCATCGAAACTCAACTTCTAAATTTTCCTCTTAACGTTGTAGCTCATGGTGCCAAATATTAAAAAATATGAACTATTTTTAATAAAGATTTCTCGTTTTCAACTTTGCTGATTTTCCTAGAAAAATATGAATCGTTATGATAGTCCTACATTCTGCATACTGATAATGACAGTAGTAAAAAGGAAAATACTTCTAGGGAAAAAGGGGAGGAAAGTAACTGAAAACAAGTTGTTGGATACAAGCACTCTCTGGAATACATCAAACTTGAGTTTCGATATTTGCTGAGAGATTTCATGCTATTATGGCGAAGAACGTCGATGTTTTAACACCTTGATAAGAGACGTTGATATGACGGCAGTCATTTAAAATGCATTATCCTAGATCTAGAATGTTTTTACACATTATTTGAAAATCTGAACAAATGTCACCGCTGGCTGTGAGCTGTGAGAGCCTGCCCAACCACGATATTCCTCGTATTTAGGATATTCTATTTACCATTTCAACAAATAATTATGTTCTCCTCAAAAATGACTCGATTTTAATATTAGGAGATATAAATTCCAATTACAACGGTAGATCACTGAAAGTTATTTGTGAATTGACCAGAGAATTAGTAAGTAAGTTGACCAGATTATTGAAAAGTGATTAGAAAATAATGGGATGCTATAATGTAACGCAGGGGTGCCCAACCTACGGCCCTCGAGCCGATTTTATGTGCCTCGCCGTGTTGCCATAAAAACTAAGAATTTACAAGCCAACATTCAAGCCAACTGAGCCACCAGTTCTAATGAAAGATTTGAAGACTTTGATAAAGAGTGCGATAAATTCAACATGTTTTAAAATCCTTTCAAATGCGATATTCGATTCTGTGCCCTCAACCCTTCAACTCGAAATTATTGACCAAACAACAAATGAAATGCACAAAGACCACTTTGAGAAATGTTACAAAAAACGGAGATCTGTTGCCATTCTACAGCGCCTTGCCCAATGAAGATTTCAAAAACTTAAAAATGTTTGCTCGTACCATGTTCTCAGTGTTTAGTTCGACCTATGTTTGTGAAACATTTTCAAAATTGAATAACATTAAATCAAAATTCCGGTCTTCCCTCACAGATGAACACTTAAAATCGTTATTAATGATTTGTACAACCAAGTTTACAGTTTCAAGCAGTTTTAAAGCGGTTTCAAACATCTAAGGGAAGCCTACATACAAAAACTTGATACTGTACTTTGATTAATAACTTTGTAAAACGAAAGACTAACTTTTTTAATTCATACTGTTATTGTATTTTTATACTTGTGTGGTTGATTAAAATCATTTTAATATATATTTAATATATTAGCCCCGCTTTCCTGGGGGAGGGGGGGGGAGTTATGCCAGACCCGGCCCGCCTTCCTCAGACTGTTGAAAATGTGGCCCTTGATTAAAAACGGTTGGGCACCCCACATTGGTTAGGCCTATTCGTGATTGAAATTTGTAACTGAAATTACGATCGCCCTGACAACGCGCTCAGCAAGCGGCCAATGACCGAATTTTTCTAAGTATGCATTCATTACGCATGTTAGATGTCTGTTTATTGTCAAATATCCGTTGTCGTTAAAAAACACGCGCTCTTATTGAGAAGCACACGTGAGCTTTTATACAAAAAGTCGTTACAGTCAATTAAATATTTTTTTTTTTTGAGGACGAAGCCCACATAGGTCTGAGACCTGTGCGTGGGTAATGAGTTGGATGATGGTGATTGATGAGTTGGACCTACAGTTTTAGGTGGGTTCCGAACCACCGGGAAGTGATTTGAACAGTTCTTTGAACATTTGAAACGATCTCGTTGAAGTCGGCTAAATAAATTAATGAAATTAGGGCGCTGTCAGTTTTTTGATTCGTCACGATAGGACATTGAAACGAAGGATTGCGTTGGTAAGGCCTGATATAATGGACTTGGGACGAGCGTTTATGCTTTCGTGAAGCGGTCGTAGCTCTCTAGTAGTGGCGCTTCTCATTGAGGGTTTTTCCGCCGACCTCAGTCAAGAGGTGGATCTTCTGTTGTAGTAGTCTGTCGCTCTGAGCGCTCTTTAGAGCAACGCGACGTGTAGCGCTATGGTGGAGAAGGGTGTTTTGGCTCAAAGCCAGAATGACCCAGCCGCTCACAACTCTCCACCCCAACGAATATTAATTTTTGCCGGGCGCTTCGTACTTTCTTTGCAAAGCCAAGTTAGGTCACTCTGATTATGCGACGCGAAAAAATATGAAAATTACCAATCTCAGCAGATAGCATGAATAAAACCACAGGCATCTCTTGAGAGCTAACCCATATTAGCTTACAAAAGTCCCTACTTGGAGAATTCGTCTCTGCTTTTGAATTTACACAAATAAGTATACTCTGGAAATGTGGAGAATCTGCTTCTTATATTTATTGAAGACTCGCTATTCGTTCGGTAAGTCAGGGCCCATCAAATAAAGCGGATAGTAAAGGATATTTAGAATGTGAAATGTTGATTCTAAATTGTTAAAGTCAATATATATGTAAAAGAATCATGCCGCTAAAATTAGTCTCATTGATAACATTATCAGTGTCAGCGCCGTACCCAGCTTTGGCAGGCCCAGGTAAAGATATTAGGCCGGGCCCCCCCCCCTACCCCTCCACCACACCACTGCGAACCCCCTTCCACCGGGACGATATCCCAAAGACACATTTTATTACTTTGTTAATGGTAGTAAGATCCGCTACGTTTTGCTTAAATAAATAGGAAAACTAGTCTTAATCGGACCATTTAAGCTTTGTTTTCAATTAATTTCTTGAATTCTACAAATGAATAGATGGTTTACTAGTTTTGCAATTCAAATTATAGAACATAATATATTTTATTTCTCCAGAAGGAGATACAATTTTCATTTAAACAGAAACTTCATAGTTGTCAATCGTATTGTACATACATGAATTCTTGTACAAACATATTGTAATTGCTTATACTAAGATATGACTACCATCGTACTATCTACTGTTACTGTAGTACAAAATTCTCCAAAGAATATCTACTAGAAATCCTTTCAAAAATTTAGTGCCTCCAAAAGCATAGCCTGTGTGAAGTTACTTCCCCTTCAGCATTTACATTACTCTTATATAAATGAGAACAAGAAAGTTACAATCTAAATTTCTAGAAATAAAAACAAAACATGTGATAGTAAATAAAAGTAGTAAAATTAATTAAGTTATTCTGATTGAAATTGCTATTTGTGACTTATTCAACTTGAATCAAGAACAATGCAAAACTTAATACATTTTTACATCCGTACAGCGTACAATCATAAAGAGTCAATTTCGTCATGATTTAACATCCAAAATTTTAGTTTCTTTAAAAAAATAGCTTAATGTTCTACAATATGGTATGTTTTGGGAATTTGAGAGCCTACATAATATTTGTGGGCATACAAACGGAAAGCTTTTTTAAAACCCATTATTTATCTTTATGTATTAATAATTGTGAGAAATATCTCTACAAGATGTTGTTTTAATTGGATTGTTTTCACATTTGAAGAAAAACATGGGCAAGAAAACTATACACACAGTTATAGAAATATTTATAAGTTTGAAACCTAACATACCTTATAAAACATACGTAAAATTGACAATTTAACAATATCAGATTTAGTAACTCCGTCCGTTACGGCGACGGTCTCTTCAAGTAGATGTTTGGCGGGGCCAGGCCCGGGCCCCGGTAAAATTGTCCGGTAAAGCCGGTCTGAGTACGGCCCTGATCAGTGTACAAAAGAATAATATACGAATGTCTATGAAGCATTGTGGCGTGAAAATTTTAAGCCTTATAGAGCCGCTAAAAGTATTATTTTCTGAACTCTACTCTGAGTTCACCATATACGGCGATAGCTTGTCATGTTCATAATAATAAGCGTTCCAACAAAAAAACGACTGCTTCAGTAGAATTTAGTGCAATAATACGATATGACATGGAATTCCTCTTTATCATGACACAAAATAAAATCATCCTTTGAATTGCTTAGCTAGCCGTTACTCAATAGGAATTAACAAGAAAATGATAGTGATAGCTAGGCGACATTTTTATGTACAGAAAGAGCTACAAATACGAAAAATGAACAAATATTGCGAGGAAGAGGAAAGATGATTCGGATTCCCCATTGGAAAATATGTTAAGTCCATCGCCCATTGAACTGTACAAATAGATCACGCCAAATCACTGATTTCATGGTTCCCCCTTTACTAGGGGGAATATTAATGAGTTGAGATAAACACAGCTTCAACCAAATAATAATATGATTCCACTTTCACTACTGCACTTTATTATTTAATTTCTAATAAGATAATGTTCAAAACAAATTCGAAATTCATTTTAAAAGCTCTTTTTATCATGTCGATTAATGGTTATAATCATTATATTTTCAGTATAATTATTACACTAAGGAAATAATCAGAATGTACTTTACCCTTATGATTTCTGTATTGTCCAGTTATATGTGAACAATGCTTAATTCGGGCTATGCAAAAATGAAAAATGGATGCCTTCAAAGAGTGTTTTGCTAGCATCATTTGAAGCAAGTTCAGTTTTTAGGAAGAGAAGAAAGAAAACTTGAGAAATATTGAGCGGGGCTGCTCCTAATTGGAAGTATTAATCAATAGGGGAGAACCAGTCATCAATTAGTCTCAAGAACCTCCATCGCTTAGTTTTTCTTACCTGTGCTACGCTGTGCAGTGCAGACCTATTTCTCATTCCTTTTAAAAAATGCTATCGGAAACGTCATTCCAGTCAGAGTAGTGAGTGAGTTCTTTTGGACGATGAATCAGAGAATTTCACGTTACAGAGATTCGTAGATTTTCTCACTTCCTTCCAGCCCGTAATGCAAAATCAAGGGTTTGATTAATATTGCGTCACCAAGTTGGCAGGTCAAGACGTCTTGAATCGTGATGATGCTCAGTCATAAATTATTATTCTAAAAATATTCTAATTAGAGAGAATGCTAGAGCTTCAAAGTAAAATCAACATATGCACATACTCCATGAGACCCAAAGGACAATGCCAAATAGTTTTATGTCCTGAAGGGGCTTGATCAAAGAAGCAAACTACTCAAAGGTCAATGCAGTACTATTATTATTTTAAAACATAAATCAATACATTGGTAGTGAATGTGAACACTAACGATATGTGTGTGATGTGTGATTCTTGTTGTAATGCTAGAAGTTTTTATTACTTTTTATTCCTGAAAATTTTTGTAAAAAAGAGTGTGATTTACCATATCTCACTACATTGACTTCACCTTCTGGCAGTCGTACTGTTGTAAAAAATACACCCATTAAATTTTCTGCTGAAAATTCACATTGGAGTAAATTAAAGTGTCAAATGCGTCATGTATGCATTCTAGCATTCTTTCCATATCACTCCACCAAGTGGCGCACAACAACATCGCTCAATCCTCAGGCGCCATCAGGTCGTGACAGAACGTTACTGTTGTAATTTTCACTACGCGCGACCACTGGTGTTATGTTTCTGTCCTATTAATTTGTCAATAATATTAATTTTTTTCAGTGAGTAAAAGCGTTTTCCCACTTGCTGAAACGCTGAGGCTATCTGATGCTCCACATTTTCTTCAACAGTTGTCTGATAAGGAAGACAATCTAGGTAGGTGGGCCAGTAAGAGGAAAACGTCGGATAAAACCGAAACACTGATGTTCTCTTTTCTTTTTTGTATGTTTGCTCACTATGAGAAATATAGACAACATTTGGGGTGGAATGATCAACTTATGAGCTGAATTATCGTAGAAGAATATTTTTTTTAAAGTGATGCACAGAAGATCCCGGTTTTGTTAAGCCAGGTCGGATAAAAACGGGTATTGGAAGTAATTGAAAAAACATTGATACATTTTCAGAACAATAATAATCTCCTTTCAGGATGTTGGGGATGTTGAGAGTCATACTTGCTCCATTAACTGGGATTTCTTTGACTTTCATTTTGTGATTTCCTTAATGTTTGAAGTTTTTATTTTAATGTTTTCGAAGATTGGATCATTCAAGGGAGGTGTAATGAGATCCATAAACTTGATAAATAAATATTGAACTGTATTTATCAATTTAATGAAATATAATTGAGTGATGTAAAAAGTACAACTCGTGCTCGTGTGACTTAGATGTGCGTGACTACTAGAACATTATTCTTTATGTATTAGCTAGTCAATATGTAGACATGTAGACTAGACATGCAAGCTTAGAGATTTATATTTGCAATAATTTTAATTGCATTGTTACAATACCTAATTATATACTTACTTTCTACTTGTTCCTTTGTAATTGTATTTTCCTGAAGAAGAGTCGAACTGTGTTGTACTTTGTATTTTCGATATAAACACATTTTTCCAGCTTGATGAAAACGAAAAAAATTGCTTGCTCTGAAAAAAGTGTTTCAAACAAATGTACTGTAGCTTCAGTGAAAATATGGTTTTAAAAAGAGTGCAGGATTACATTCGGATAATTACCATGGAACGATCTTTTTTCATTTTTCCATCTATCTCTGCGCTAGCATCCAGTAGTCATTTATATCAAGCCACTCGACAATCATTTAAACGGTAAACTAATTTTTAAAACGCTAGCCCTCACATGATACCTGCAAGTTTATATCTCCAATATACGAGATATGCACGCAATCGCAAGCGTTCGCTCGAAAAAAATGAAGCCTGCTCTATTTTTTGCAGCAGTCTCCTCTTCTTTTGTCATGTAGATTTTTGAAACAAGCTTGAATTGAACATTTGCACACACTTTTTATACACTTTGCTAAAAACATTCTTCCTCGTGAATCTTGTTCAAAAGCTTGCGCTAGAGGTGGGGATTTGACTGCGTATCAAAATTTGCATCTCACCGAATAGAATTATAGCTCCAGCACAGTCGGCTATATTCCTCTTATATGAAGGAAACTCGAAACTAATCACATAGTCTAACTTCAATCAATACGCAGTTATATACATTAAATTTCCTAGTATGTTCAATGCATAATAATACGAATTGTATTCTTATTTTATAACGGTTTTATGACAAACTTGAGAAAATTAGAACAGCATTAAAATGTGATTTTCAAGAATTAAGAATGATATTCGAGTTCTACAATGTAACTGGGACAACTGTCTGGCTATCTAAGTTTGGGGTGGTGACTTAATACTAACAACTTACCTCAAATGAGGAGGATTGTGCCCCGCCAATACACAGCCTTTTGTGGCAGTACCTATTCTCAAATTTTCCAGAAAGGGAAGGAGGCTTGAAGGTGCTTAAAGCTTCTCAACGAACTACAGGTTGTGCAGACCACGGAAGGGGAA
The DNA here is from genome assembly GCA_948455865.1 of Conomelus anceps. Classification (NCBI taxonomy): domain Eukaryota; kingdom Metazoa; phylum Arthropoda; class Insecta; order Hemiptera; family Delphacidae; genus Conomelus; species Conomelus anceps. The sequence continues at coordinate 40,142,658 of OX418217.1, forward strand.
GGGGCAAGCTCTCCACCCTAAATCTAATTGGCAGTGACGGTGGAAGTATATAAACTGTTGGTTAGCTGAAAACTTTGATACTATATTGAATAAAAAATAAACAATACACTACACTATATATGTATTAGCACAAAACCGTATACTTCTCAAACTAATATCAGAATCAATAAAGTTAATATCTCAATTTAACAAAAAAAAACTCAGGGATAACTTGATTCAATGTGCCGAACATTGTTTTGTAGTTTACTGCTAGTAGTAACTGTGATTGTTAAGTTAAATTGGATTATGTCTTGGAAACATAGCATGAAATTGAGTTTCCATAAAGTTCATGGAATAAAATGGAAGAAAATGAAATAAGAATTTCTAAATTTAAATAACCAAAGTAACCACATTACATATTTCACAACTACCTGTTGATAAATCCCAATTATTGATTGCCAAATTGACAGCCGACAATAATGGAAAATTTTACATTAATAAACTCAAACTAATTAATTTAGAATAAGTCAATAATATAAAAACTAATTTCTATTAGAAAATAGATAACCAAAAAAAAAAACTGCAACTGTAAACCAGGTATGGTAATTAAAATTTAAAATTCTGAACAAAAACTCATAATGCAATTAATTAAAGAAAAAACAACTACTATTGGTTTATCAAGACCCTAATCACTCACACTCTCTCTCTCTCTCTCTCTCTCTCTCTAATTAACGTTCTCTCTCTAACGTTTAATCAATGGCATAGACTTCCAATCAATTCCAAAAATCACTTTTGATGGGACTAGTATTTCCTATTGCAAATGAGTGAAAAACTTAGAAATCATAATGAATACTACTCTTGACTGGACTGAACATGTTGTAGGCACCTGCAAAAGAGTTTTCTCTGCCATGCAATCTTTGAAGAAAATGCAAGACATCCTTCCTAGGCATATCCGACTATTACTTGTCAAAACTCTCATTTTCCCATACGTCATGTACTGCAATTCAGTTATAAATGATATGACTAACACTCAATGAAAGGTTGCAGCCTAGTCAGAACTACTGAATGCGTTTTGTTCACTTCCTACAACGTCATGAGCATATAACCCAATCCTACATTCATAGTAACACCTTAAAATTACCTGATCAGAGGCTTATCAGAATACTTAAACTTCTTAAAAGCATTCTCAATAGTGGAACTCTTAAATATTTTAAAAATGATTTTAAGTTTCTGTCTGAAGGTTGGAGAAACAACGTCTCCCACACCAGAAATGGTGACAGAACTCTTAGGATGCCAAATCACCGGACGACACTTTATACTAAGTCTTTTGTTGTTAGCGCTTGTCGTGCTTGGAATCTACTCACACTTTCAATTAGGAACCATGAGAGCCGAGTGGGCTTCTCCCTGTCTCTGAGGAGACATCTATTGGAGAAAATGGCAGCGTCTGTCTGGCCTTGAGGTGACTGCATGATCAGTGATACTATAATCCTTTAAGTTAGGTTAGGTTATTATATATTATCTATTATCTAGATTATTTATGTATTCATTTTTATAATACTTTTCTTGAATCCACAAATTATTTTTAATAGGCTCTCATTTTTTGTTTTAATGTATACATGTAAATTTTTTAAATTTTAATCCATCTCATTTGAATTGATTTATCTTACTTAGATAACCCATATTAGACAATTTCATCTAAATCAATGTAAACTAGCAGGACATGTTAAGGTTTAGGTAAGAATGTACCTAAGGTAAGGTACCTTAAAATTAAGGTGAGACATGAAAGGTTAAGTGTAAGAATGGCCTCAATGGCCAAGACTTCGCCTCTTTGTGTAATTTATATCTCAGATCCAAGCTCTATTTTTGTTATGTTTTTATTTTTTAAACAATCGCATCCATAATTTCTGCTGTACTATACCTTAAAATATATATTTGTTGTATTTATAATCTTTTCTACTCAAACTATTCAACCATTATTTTTACTTTTCAAAAACAACTGTACTTCACAGCTTCACTTCAACTAGGGGATCTGAGAGTTGCTAATACTAATAATACTTTTATCATTCATATACATTGTAAATTTACACAAATAAAGTCATCTGAATCTGAATTTCTCTCACACTCTCTCTCTATCTCTCTCTCTCTCTCTCTCTCTCTCTCTCTCTCTCTCTCTCTCTCTCTCTCTCTCTCTCTCTCTCTCTCTCTCTTAACCCAAAAAGGTTAAGTGTAAGAATGGCCTCAATGGCCAAGACTTCACCTCTTTGTGTAATTCATCTCTCAGATCCAGGCTCTATTTTTGTTATGTTTTTTTATTTTTTTAACAATCGCATCCATAATTTCTGCTGTACTTTACCTTAAAATAGTTAATATAGTTGTATTTATAATCTTTTCTACTCAAACTATTCAATCATTATGTTTACTTTTCAAAAACAACTGTACTTAACTTCAACTAGGGGATCTGAGAGTTGCTAATATTAACAATACTTTTATCATTCATATACATTGTAAATTTACACAAATAAAGTCATCTGAATCTGAATCTCTCTCAATAGTAACGTTAAAAAACTACAAAACAAATTTAAATAGACGAATTCACCTACCTTTCTCTTTTTATTTAGGGGAATTGATAGTTAATTTCGGCAGACTCACACTATGTTTGCATTTACAACCAACAACCAGTACACCAACTCCATTACATGACAGCGGCAGGAGACCGTCCTCCACCTGATTTTCATAACATTCAATGCACTCCTCCACTGCCGCTCGACAAAGCTTTTCAATCAAGCACAAACCTCAATAATTATGTTAGGCCCGTGAGGTGCTGCCATCTAACGAATCACTTGGGCAAAAAAGTTATCTACTGAATGAAAATTTATTTTAGTGACTATTTTGGAAAGAGGACAATGCAAAAAGACAATGGTGTAACACGACACCAAGTTACAGTGAGAGATCAGATTATCTTTCTTTATTCATGTAAATTTACAAATGATTGAAAATTATATGAATGGTTAAAGATTATCTTACTTTATTCATTTAAATTTACAAACTATGGTAAAAAACAAAATTATCAACATCACATAGATGCAATAGTAAACTCAGATAATGCTAATTTTTGTAAATTTTGTAAATTGTAATTTTTGTAATGCAAGATCATGTACAATCATCTCATTCTCATTTGTATGATCTTAATGATATAATCTATGGCTATGACAATCTAAGTGATGCAACTGCATGAAATGGCAAAGTTTGGATAAAATATTCGTCCATTCTTGACACGTAGAGCGGTAGAAGAAGAGAGAGAGCCTGCCTGAATATCCATATTTGGTATCTGTCCCAATTTATCCTGTTTGAGCCATTACCAAGCTGCTTGAATTGAATGATAGTTTATTGAATTAATTAATCGTTGTAACTATTATTAATACCGTCCATCTCAATATACTTTTCTACAACAAAAGCAACGTAAACAATTTTGCCGGTAATTGGGCGATCCGTGGCTCGAATATTTTTGTATTGCGGCTTTCCATTAGGTACCTTTTTAAAATACAGTTGGCAATATTTGCAGTCGCGGGAGTATCCGGCCTTCGGAATAATTTATAGCACTAAAGAGAATTTAAAAAGGAATATCTCATGAAAATTAAGAAATTTAATAAAACAGTAACAACTCGAGAAAGTAAAAGTCTTATCTCCTTGGGTACTTGGTCTACCTTTCGGCCAATCGAAGCTGTTGCTCTGTCTAGCTTACGTAGATCGTTTGTGAATCAGTGCGATAAACAGTCAAATGTAAGTGAACACCAAATTATCAGTAGTTGGTATTGAAATGCTAGATAAATTACGCATCAGTATCTAGCTACAAACCACCACTGTCCCAATTCATTTCGTCAGCTGATAATTCCCCATCTACTCAACTGCTAACAGCATCATAAATGCTCGAGTATTCGCTTAAGACGAGCAAAGTTGGCGTTTGTAGAGATGGCTTCATGAGAATTTCATCGAGTGTGAACTCCATTAGCTCAAATTACAATCATAAATTTGTAAACGTTCAGCCATTATGAGGAAGCGGCTGGCTGCAACGTCTCGGCGGCAGGAATTTTTGGAACATGCTACAACACACCTGGCTCACAACAACAGACAGAGAGAGGAAGGGACAGACTGGGAGAGAGAATCTAACGACAAAATCTGTTGTTGGATGAAGGAGAACGGTATTGTTTAATTAGAAAGATTAGTTCTGCTGGAAAGAAGGTCGCAGCTAATTTAAATTTGAAAACCGCGCGCTTAGGATCAGGCACTGAGCTCAGGTCACAGTGGGAGGGGCTCTCAAATTTAATTATTCCAGCAAGTTTTGTACGACCCGATTCAGCACTCTCCTGCATCACTATTTTATCAATGAAACATCCAATAAGTTGAGCCGCTTCAACGGTTTATCGACTCAATAAGGGCAAGGAATGATAAGGGAATCCGGATGAAAAAAGCTAACACTACAATAACTGAATTGACCATTAGGCTACACCCACCACTCTTGTCTGTTGATCACAGCATGTCAGCTCTTGATGTTATGCGAACGAGTAGTTTATATTAAGTGTAGAATATTTGTTATTTGAGAAAATAAACAAAACTTTCCCGAAGAAAAAACTTCAATTATTCTAAATTTACTAAATTTAAATTTGTGACTACTAAATTTAACAATAGTCTAGTTCCTATATCAGAGAATTATTTCAGAGCTAAAGAAAACAATAAATGAAACCGTCATTAGCTGAGTAGAGTGCGGTTGTATTACGATGGCAAAGTGGAAGAAATAGACGGAGAAGTAAAACCGAAAGAGTTCTATAAGACACTATTTGGTGGTGGTGAAAACTGAAGAAGGATGAAGAAATCCTGCAAGTCTTGGGTTTGGGATGATCCTGAACCTCAGCGAAAGCAGCTCTATCAACGTCTAGACCTAAAGTGGAAGAAGGTGGAGAAAGAAAGGAGAAAAAGAAACGAGTGCTTTTTAATTATTCAATGCCCGTTTCTTTCTGCAGAGAAGCTGGCTGAATGAGCCACTAATAGACAAGCTTTTACCCAAGCAGGCAGCTCGCAAGTTAGCACCGTCGTCGCAATGTAATCCTGCACCGCGTTGAAAATGTTGTATACATCTTGATATCTTGATTGTATAACAACATCCTATTTTCACACCATTTTACGTTGTGTAGAGATTCATCTTGACAGGTTTGGTGCCCATTCAACCATTTCAATCAAATTTAATGTTGGAAAACTAATATTAATGAGTGGTACTGACTAAAAGCAACAAGCCTGTTAAGGTGAAAAATAAAATTTCAGGTTTGTTTTATTAGTATATTTTGAAAATGAATCCCGTACAAAACAAATTCTCTTTTACTCACTCAATAATTACATTATTGAATCACACAAAAGATAAAATTTTGAGTAACTATATTGAATAAGGAAAAAATGATCAAAACAAGCCCATGAGTGCTAAGAAAATTTTGAAAGGTTCAATTCGAGGTGTTGAGACTCCGGTAGTTTAAATTCAAGACTAATTTATTCTAAAAAATGATATTAGAGATTTTTTGGATGTGAATACACTCTGGCCAAAGTTTTGTAATATGCTATAAATCTTCATAATCCTATTATTATTTAGTAGAATAATTTCAATTCAATATGGCTACATCTACAAACATGTTGTCTAGTAGACTACAACATAAATTTAGCACTGAAACTGAAACTTGGCACTGTTTTCATACATTGTTTAGTATCAAAATGTTATGGAAACAAAATATCATAGGAAACAATATCTTTAATAATTAAATTTTCATGAATAAGTTCAAGATTTAGGAAAGTAGGTTACATAGTCGTAATAATATTGATTACATTGAAAACATAAATTGATACGAAAATAAATTGATAAATTGATTAGATTAAAACATAAACATAAATTGATACTAAAGAAACATTTTTGATACAAAGAAAATAGTTTATTTTGAATTCAGTAATTTCACATGTTTTGTTATGAACAAGAAAATAATGTAGTTGTTTATAAGACAGAACCAATTATACAAATAACAAATAAAAGTAGGAGAGGCTACACATATTTTTATAGGAGATATTATATGAAACAATAGAATTTTCTTCATCATTATATGTGAACCAAACATCAGGGAGGTTATACTACGCATGTATAGTTGCTGTAATTCTACAAGAACAATATCTGAAATCTCAACAATAAGTTATTTTCAATCCAATCATTCACAAAATGACAATTCATTTCAATATGACATAAACAATATTACAAACTATAATTTATAATAGCAAAGAGGCATTACACGGACAAAATTATAATCAATATTATTTTTGTCTGTGACAATAATTCTGTTCTTTCTACATAACTATATTACTATATTACATGTGTACATTACTACATTACCGTACTATATTGCTGATTATTCTTTATTCTTTATTAATTCATTTAACTAGCATACAATCAATGTGAATACAACAGGCTATTGCCCAAAACTGCTTTTCACAAAATTTTAAATTATAACTTAATCGAAGTCTTAGGTTATGTCTGTTTCACTAAAAATTTCACCTTGAAACACAATAACTCACGAGTCTTTTTCAGAAAAATAATAATAATTTTGATTTACTATTAACAAAACACTATCACAGTCCAAAAAAGATTAATATAATTTTGAATTTTGAAATTACTGAGCCAAACATCTAGACTATAGTTGTTACACTAGTTACCATAGTTACACTGAAATAAAAATTATGCTATGCGTATTATTGCTATTGCTTATGCTTATTACTATTTATTACTAATATGCTAAGTGCTTATCCTATGGACATTGCTCGGTAAAATAAAAGTACAGAAAATAATTGAATAGAACTTTATTCAAATATTTTCTGTCGGACATTTTTTTATTTGAACAAATAGTTATTAGTTCGAATGGAACGAACTTTTTTATTTATTATCAGAAATTCAGAGTTTCTGGAAATAAGTCTTTGTCAAGAAGATGAATTCATCCAACCTAATACTAGCCTATCTCTCCAAAGAAGTTAAATCCGAAACAATGACAAAAGCTTACAGAAAGAGACCAGAGAGCTTAGTGTCTTTCACGATAAACTGTTGCAGGGCTATTTCATTGTTATAGGCAAATGAAATTTGCAGTACAACTAATTCGATTATATTAGAGAAGTCTGCGTTTAGACGACAAATGAAATTATCCACCTCTCTCATTCTCCCCGATGAGCAATGCCGACTCATTCTATCTCTCTCACTATCGTCATTCTCTCTTTGAACGGGCATTTATTTATATAAAAATGTCCTCGGCTCAGAACTGAGAGAATAACAAAAGCCGCGCTTATGGGATTAGTGCCCTATTCTGTACTCTAGAAATTGGTCCTGCCAACAAAAAACTCAATATTCGCCTCACATACAGGCATTCTTCTTTCTCCTCCTCGCAATCTTTCTCGCTCTCTCCTCTCTCTTCTTTCCTCGTTTCTTTCAGTCCCAGCTTCCTCTCCCTATATATTTTCCTCTTCATTGCAAATAATAAAAACATATTTGCTGACATGCGCAAACAACTGCAAACTCAAGAGAGGTCCGATGGTTCATACTAATCCTGCGGCTTTTCAAATTCAAACCAACATATTGTTACGGATTCTATAGCTAAAATAAGGCTGGCAACACTGAAGTTAACACTCGCACTTTATTTACACAAATTAGTCTATTAACACACAGCAATTGCAAGAAAAACTAATAAGAAAGAAAACAAATCAATAAATGTCAAGCTAGACTGATTTTGGTATTTATTGTAACGTGCTTCCTGAGGGACACCTGGGAAGACAATATGAATTAAAATTATCTCCCCTTCGAGGCCTTGCGTCTATGATCGACTTACCGATCGCAAGTCTCGGGTGCGGCTGCTCAATGTGTGCCCTGCAGTCACACGCTGCTGCGGAGGTGCGTCTAAAATCCTGTAGGAAAAGGCTATTCAATGGCCTGAGGATTTCGCGGCAATCCTCCACAACAATATTACCAGGTATGGAGGATGGACGTATCACTCGGTGCAGCTATATGTCTCCTTGGACCACACCGAACACTGAGTAGATACCCCCAAATCTCCACCCTGACAACACGTCTAATTATGGAAGACAACCACAATTTCCCCCTGCTGATGGCCTGAACAGTATAAAAGAATATGTGCTAGACGAAAATTCCGTCTAAACACAGTATAATGGCTCAAACCGCCAGAACTCACCAAGCATAAGGGTAAATGATGCGGAGACTTAATTTGACGTGTATTGAAAAAATAAAAGGCTAATTTTTATAATAGGATAGAAGTTTGAAAATTCAATAATAAAATAATAAAACAGTAATGAAGAATTTTTGAAAGTTGATCAAATGGAAAATAATATATAAATTTTATAGTTCTTCTTTTTAAGAGAATATGCTGTAACTTTGAATCTACTGTGCACGTGTAAGGGATTCGGCTTGGTGGAAGGCAAGAGCTCGAATTTGCACAATTTGACACAGCCTATATTTGAACTTTCCCTTCTTTTATGAATCACGCACACACTTGGGGCCCCTTAAAATAAAGACTCACTTGAATGTTGTGGTGTAGGTAGCCTTTGTCTGACCGCAGGTGTAGTGGAGTGCTGCTTCTCGCGATTTTTCGGGAACTCGGGTTTTTTAAGATTTTTAAATGGACTGGTCTTAAATTAAATCCTAGTCTTGCTCGAATATAAACTTTCCGGAATTTTAAACATATAATAATTTACATTTAACACTAAAAATGACAAATATGATGGATAACGTAGTCCTTTCTCATTGGAGTCTGGAGAGCAAGTTTTTAGTTGTAACAGTAGTCCTTTAAAAAAGTGGTAACTGTTACCCCCACTTAAAATTAAAGGAAATGATGCCAAATTTGGCGATGTTCAACCCATGTGGTTGGAATTAAATTGAAGAAAAAATTGAATAAAACGGTACTATTGTTTACATGGGTTGTGATAAATGATGTAAATAAATTGAAAAAGAACCAGATACGCCAAGAACTAATTTAAAGATAGAAAATTAACATTAAAGTTCACATAAATTTCGATGTTAATTATCAACTACTCAACAAGTCGATAAATATAATTCCACGAGGCTTTGGACTGTGGCTTTTTACAAAAACATCATATTTGAGCCATTAATAAATAAAAAATACATTTTTACACATTTTAAATTCATAGAAAGTGATACTGAGCAAATAGATTCAACTGTATAACAAAGAATTACAATAATACGGACTAGTGATGGTGAATCTAACCTGTAAGAAGGTTACCCTGCAATCAACAACGGATTATACATAGAATTTCACGAGAATGGAAGAAATACAGGTATGTGCTACATTTTTGACACAATAATTTAGCATATTCCTGCTTTTAAATAACATTTAAAGTCGCCTAAATATAATTTATTGCCATTTATCACGTGTAGTTTCGATAGTATCGAAGATATCGCTATTATCGCCGGTATGACTGTTTAATATCGAAGGTCCTGCCGAAACAGCTGACTTAATTGGCGAATTTGTAACGGTAATGGCGCCGGTTTTAATAACAATCCTCCTAATCTTATAGTAGGGTAGCCTACTGTAGTATTCATATAACTTGGCAGCGTGTAGCAGATGGGACATGCTATATCTGAACCTAACATTCTGCTGCCAAGTTATATGAAAACTACAGTAACTCTTTATATATTTGAAATAACTTCTTCTCATATCCAATTGTGAAAAATTTTGGTGATTGCCAGCCATCCAAAAAGTATCGTCACATTATGTACAAAAATTAAGTACTAATTATAGGCCAATCAATAATATAAAAAAAACAAAAGTCCAAAGAAAAAAGTACAAAGAAGTAAAAATAAATGTAAAAAAGAACAGTTGAACACTTATAAAACTCTTATACAGTATTTGACAATCTGAAATAATATCACTTGATATGCGTATTATGTCTTTATACTGTCCATAAGCCGCACGGATAGAATACACTTGTCTTTCCTGAAGCACTGTATTTGAGCACTGTCTGCACTAGATCGTATTCTGTCACTCCATGCAGGGGATTCGTATTCGCTGCTAATCAACTGGACTGGATCGTATTCTGTCACACGAGCACGAACCTTGAATACATCAAAACAACCAACTGAACTGAGCTTGTACATGTGAACTTCTTATATAGAGTGCTAAAAGGTAGTCCCTGGAAGCCGCCAGATCAATGAAGAGGCTTCGAGAAGGCCATGTAAGGTCATCGAATATAGTAGAATCAAATCCAGAACATTCTGCAAGATTCTTGATTGAGTGCAAGAGATGCAGAGACGCATATAAGTGAGGGAGACATCCAAGGAGAACAAGGAAACGAACAGTCAACTTACAACCGATTTAAGTCATGTTCATTGATTACTGGAAGCAATGCTCTCAGACGAGTGTGTAGATAACGCTTGTCTTGCATTTGTAGCAATATTGTTGTATAATCTGCTATGTACTGTACCTGCAGGGTGTCCTGTAAAAATGTGTGATTTTAGAACCATTTCCGTATTCTACATGTTAAGAAGGAACAGAGAAAGTTTTCAGAAACTTTCTGTTTCTCCTTAGTTTTACTGTTCTCTGCCAATTTGTTTTGTTTTAATTTAAAGCCATCCTATCTTGTGAATGAATTGGGGTTTTCTGCTATGGTTTTGCATATTCACCAATAAATTAATATCTGCTCTATGGTTTGTTGATAAAAAATATTGGTATTTTACAAGAAGCAGCCAAATAGTTTTTCAAACTTGTTTGGATTGGAAACTGTACATTTTGTCATCAGTTTAAAACAAGATTTCCATCACAAATGCTGAGCTTCATTTTCTGAGCAGAATGATACTACTTTTTCCAAAATTGGATCATAAACAACTAAAATATGGCGAGAAAGCAGCAGTTTTCTGGTCAATTCCCCTGAAATAAAAGGCAAGAAGGATGTATAGTCGAGGAAACGAAATTCCATTTAAGGGCCATGTTATATGAGCGCTAATAATGCGGCGCATTTAGTGTCGTGATAGCGTCGGCTCATTGGGGCAATGGGACATCCATAGTGACATTGTCGTCAGCGAGTTCACGTTAGCCGAGCGTTGAGCGTTGCTAGCGCAACCTGCAATGCTGAACCAAGTTATACACAATGCTGAACCAAGTTATACTCAGCATTGTCGAAGCGCATCTGACGCCCAGTCATAGTCTGCGGTTATCTTTCCTTCATATTAGTTTGCCATGTTTGACACGGAGAAGTTCATCTACTGCATTGAGAAGCTGACACCCCTCCATTGAGTCAACTGAAGGATTTCTCAAAAAAAGAGATCCTAGATAGAAACAGTCTAGTTTCCTGTTTGTAAAAAATGTATTAGGCCTAAAATGGTACTGTATCTGATATAAAGTGATATGTTGATATCTGTAAGAAGTAATTTCTAGGTAATTATTCACTCAGAAAAATAAGGTGTTGTTTCATTTGCCTTTCAATTATGCGTTTTTTATACGTGTAGAATATGATAAGCTAGTTGTAGTAAGATAATCATAACTAGCTCATCATTTATGGTTGATGAGTGAATGGGTTCTAATACGGTTTTGTAAGGAAAAAACACATCAAATTGAACAATTGTAGGTATTGTCACGATTCAGTATTAATCTGCTTGAAAACTGGTCGAACTTTAAAGAAATCGAAGAAAACCCAAGCTGTCATAAATATTTCAAACAGCCCGCCTAACCTACAGTCAAGTTTGTAACAAAGTACTACGTGAATCAAAGTTGACCAACTGGAATTTATTTGTTAAAATATGTTTATGGCATAATTCTGTCAAGTAATATATATATTGTCTAAAACTATTGTATAAGTGAGTGATAAACAAGGCCAGAACAGTATATAAACATTATAAATCGCCTAACAAAACCTGACCTATTTTGATTTGGGTAGCCTAGAACTTGAAACTGTTATGAACCATTATAGTATTTTATGAGAAGGCTACTGGCGAAGTAAAGTGCAAATTCCAAAAGAATCAAATAAAATAGAACTGTACTCACCTAGGTTTCATATTTGGATTATCCAATAATAACTAAATGATATATATTGTATGTACACTATTAGGTTGGTTAGCCTAGACATCAAACTCCATTATCTCCAACTGATAACACTTCATATATAAAATTGAAGCACACATACCGTTTTTTTTCGCTCTAAGACTGATTTGTAAGGGTCTAAAACTCATACTTATGCCCAGAAATTGAAATAAGACAAAACTGTGTCAACATGGGTGTAATGAAGCATAAAAATGTAAACAAATCACTTGATCATGAATTTATTAAAATATTACTTTATTAATTCTGTAAGAAAAAATGTTCTATGGAAATGCTCAATAATCCCATTGTTCAAATTAAAAGTTTGAACCTTTACCAATTTTAAACAATTGTAAAATTTGCTTTTGAAATCGCATACTTTATGCAAATTAGAAGTGGTGAATTAATTTTAATGCTGCCTAATTTGCATAAACGGTTATTCCTTTCTGAAAAACCAAGAAGCTACACACTTCTGGTTTGTAGGCAAGGCTGATGGACCTATTTGTCCCCTTTCTCTGTTAATTGTAATTTTGGTGTTAAATGTAAAGTTCCCTTTTCTTTTGAGCTGTCTTAAATTTCATGTAGAGTTCCACCATCCATTTTGTACCATTGCAATTTGCAAAAGTATTAAATTAATGCGCCGCTATTAGTTGAAAGCTGATAGAATTTGATGACCAAGTATCCAGTTGACGCCAAGGACAGAATAAACCTTTTATTCTAAAAGGAAAAAATCGCCGACTGTACTGTGACTCATAATGTACTATAAGCCTGGCCAGCGATAGTGCACGAAAGTGAATATTTTGCATCAAAAAAGAGGTCAAAATTTATTAATACTTGTGATAGCACACCACGTGCTATTGGCCACGTGTTATTATTGTACCACGTGTACAAGGCAGTCTAAAAGTTCCATAAACGGCCCTTAAGCAAGTCGTTTTTTGCTAGTCTATATCCGGATACAATTATAAAAAATTACTTTGTCAACTTTTGGACAATAATAACTTGAATATTTGTCATATGTAAATTTATAAACTTTTGATCAGAGTAGTCAAATACCTCATTTCATAACAGCTAAAAATATTAGCCCAACTCTTAATATTTGTTTAAAGGGAACAATAAATGTTACCCAGCTGTTAATTCATCAATCCCCTTCCACTTGGCAAGTCTGTGATATGTTAGTTTTTTCTTTTGTATAAGGATCATTTCATCACTCCAGACTCATGGGTGACTGTTCTTACTTGTGACCAATAAGTTGAAATGTCATTGGTGTGCCTTGCATGGATGTTATAGTCCTGTTTAGAGACTAGGGGTTGTATGGAGTCTTGCACATTATTTTGCTACAGCATAGTTCGGGTAATGAGCTTCATTGAATGGTGGAATCCTACCACTGTGCCTGATACTAAATGCCCCAAGGTGGTCATTAAATAGTTGGACAGTGGAGGATAATCACATTTTTCAGTGAACTCATGGTATACTTTGTGAACCATTCACCAATAAACTTCACTGGTACTTTGCACCTGTGCGGCCAATCAGCACTCCCAATAATTTACATAAATATTTGGTGAAGCGCCTCCGATTGAGGTCGCTCTTGTGTGTTTATTGTTATTTCTTCTTCTGTGGCGAACTTTGAGGAGCTGAACCCGGCACAGGATAAGCCCACACAAAGGTGCAGCATATCAGTGTACTCAAATCAGGTCATTCTTCTCACAATAGTCAGTTGTGGAAGAGTGTTCTGATTCAATTTTTGTTGTGCGACTCTTTTGTGATTTAACTCCATGTCATGGCTAAAGAGATAGCTTAACCTTACAGTATGTATTTGGAATTTGAATTAGTTGAATTAATTTGAATTAATTTAAACCTAATCAACCCAACTGGATGGAGTTCATTGTGGAAAGTAAATGATGTAATGACAATGCATGCATCAACAACACGCTGTCAGTGCTGTGCATAACAGGGGCAAGCGCTAGTGATATGTGTTCAATGCTGCATAACTTGATAACTTGGAATTTTAGCACCCTGTTTCCTGCAACATCAGCACCGCATTATTAGCACTTGTATAACATGGCCCTAACAGGGGCATGTGCTAGCAATGTGCGTTCAATGCTGCATTAGTATTGGTAACTTGGAATTTTAGCTCTCTGTTTCCCACAACATCAATGCCATGTTATTAGCACTTGTATAACATGGCTCTTATGCACAGCGCTGACAGCGCATTGTCAACCCATGTATTGTTGTATAGTCATTGCATCATTTACTTTCCACAATGGATACCATCTAGTTGGGTTGTTTAGATTTAAATTAATTCAAATTTCAAATACATACCTACAAGTGTTCAATTTGATGTGTTTTTTCCTTCAAAACCATATTAGAACCCAAGCATAGCATTCACTCATCAACCATAAATGATGAGCTAGTTATCATTACCTCACTACAACAATGGAGAACTAATAAGAAGCAGAGATAACCACAGACTATGACTGGGTGTCAGATGCGGTCTGACAACACATTGTATAACTTGGTTCAGCATTGCCAACATGGCATTGCTAGCACGGCAGGTTGCACTAGCAATGCTCAATGTCCAGCTAACGCGAACTCGCCGATGCAATGTTGTTTGTATAACTTGCATTATGGACCCAAAGAGCCAACACTATCATGATGCTAAATGCGCCTTGTTATTAGCGCTTGTATAACATGGCCCTTATTCACCACGTTTTATTATGCTACTACTTCACTACTTAACATTCTCATTAATTAAATGCAAATTTAATAATACTGACTTCCCAATATTATTAAAACCAATGCAAAACATGTATGTATGTTCATCCCAAATCCTGACCATGAACTATGACTAAAAATATAAATAACCTGAAGCTTACAGTCATAGTCAGTATTTATAACAAACTAATATTCAGGACACAAAATATTCTCAGTATAGCAACGTAGTTTATAGTATTAAAAGGAGTGCAGTATGAATTATCTTGTTAGCATTTAGAAATTTAAAAGAAATTGTGCATTCCCTAAATAACTGAATGGTTACAGAATATATTTGACAAAAAGTTACAGAATTTTGAAAGTGGCTCGACTACATGGACAAACGATCTGTAAATGATGAAATCAAAATTATAACAACCTATAACGTCAATTTTTTTAATAACAGTACTGAAATGAACTTCATCTAGTGTGTTTTTGAGTCACTGCCAACCAA
Organism: Conomelus anceps; assembly: GCA_948455865.1. Lineage (NCBI taxonomy): Eukaryota > Metazoa > Arthropoda > Insecta > Hemiptera > Delphacidae > Conomelus > Conomelus anceps. The sequence goes on from OX418217.1 coordinate 40,157,949, forward strand.
GCCTTTCCAAAACACCTCTGTTATTCCTTCCAAATTGAATGGGCTTCTTCTAATTATTACTATGAATAAAAAGATGAAATATTTTGCAGGTTCCTTTAGTCCACATTTACTCAAACAAACATAATAATTGAGACAGATTTCTTTGTTGTGCAATCGTTTATGTACAGCATTAGTCATTCCTTAAAAGTCATATCCTTTCAAAACTCTCCATAAAATCCGTTTAAAACATGACCTTTCATCAAACTACTCCTAGATCTTCCTCAGAATCTAGATGCGATTTGTTGTAATACAACAGTCTACAAAATTCTTCACTTGTCTGAGCGTCAGTGGGAGTTGTGAGATTCAAACAAATATTTATATGCAGTTGCTTGGTTTGATAACAAGCGAAATTTGATAATATGCTCGTAACGTCATTCATGTTATGAATACACAGGAGCCTGAATGCAAATGTCTATGGAGCCGAGTATTTCGTTTCTGTACCAACACTCACCAATTGTTTCATGCCTCACTCATGAATAGAGCGAGCTCGGTTGTTGCTTTGAATCAAATTTGCAGACAAAAGATGAATAAAACAAAAGTCTTGGTCCACTTTTCCTGATATTCAATACAGCTTCTGAATAGATTTTTCTGATCATATTATAGAGTTATAGAATATGCTCACAACCTAACTGAAATCAGAATATGAAAAAGAAACACTGATTTCCTCATGAGTCAGTCCCTTCAAAATAGTGCATTGTCATCACGAATGCATATTGAGCTCGTGCTCAATAAAAATCCCATTGATTTATTTGATATTCTGTTCACAGAAATGTAGGAAAATGTGAGATGGAAGATTCAGTCCAGTAATTGTAAACAAAAGATCGATGAAAGAAATTTTACATAATTATGTTTCTTAGTTGCACTCAAGTGGTCGAATTGAAATTGATAGAGCAACAAGTCATAGTAATTATCAGTTTAGATGTGATTTATTGGAGTTATTCAATAAATTTCAGTCTCAGTTGGTGATAGTCGTTTTTATTACAAATAAATCGCAGAGCCCACAGTGAAAAACTGTTGAAATATATACAAAAGAAAATTTTGTAGAGTTTAATGCGGAATTGAATGCTCTTATGAAGGAGAATGAAAAACTAAAGAAAGAAAAGGGTCCATTGCAAGAGGTAGTACAACAGGGCAGATATTTGAATGTGATGAAAATAGTCAACTTTCCACACAATAGTGAGGAGGATCTAATGAACGTTATGCACAATATTGCTGATTATATCAGTTACAAGTGGGAGGAATTTGAAATGGACTCCATTCACAGAAAGCAAATTAAGTGAAGTTTTGAAATTAGTTATACAAGTAACAGATTTCTACAGTCAATATGGATATGGAGTACATGTCACCCTTTAATAGTATATTCTTTTGAGAATCAAAATTACTTCAGAAAAAGGAACACTTACAATTTATATAGTTTCAAAATGAAAAAGTCTCACAAGAAAAGAGAAATGCAAAGATATTAGCTGCTAGCGAATTGACCGACTTAAACATAAACAAATCTATAACAAGCAACGATGGAAGGGTGAAATCTGTCAATGAGGATGTGTATTGTGTATGAAGAGCTGGTGACTGACGCTTCTCATCATCACATACTTCTAGTCAATGCACGAAAAAGAGAAGATTGAAGTCAAAGAAAATAAAATCCCCAGCTGGAAAAATAGGTGAATTTCTCATCCCAAAAGAAAATAGATTGCAAAGAACCCCTGACATACATGAAAGTAAATTATTACTCATCATTGCATCTCAATCAACTGCTAGATTTACCCCCAGTCGATAACACTCCTTCTCAAATGAGATATTTTCTGAACTCTTATAATGAAAATATCCAAGTGCTCCAAGGTATTAGAGTTGATATTACAACTCAAGAAAATCCTCTCTTGTCGGCTATTATCTTAAGAAAAATGGATATTAATCTCAGAATAAAATATGAACATTATCGCTCAACAATTCACTCAAGCGAAAACAAGGACACTGTATTTATTCCAAAGGCCGATGAAATAATAAAATTCATTAATCTAGAATGCTCTGAAATTGAGGAAGCATCACCTCCGAATTACCCTCAACTCTCGGCTCTCTTGTCTCCTCTCAACACTCAATCTCGTGGTCGTGGTCATGGAATAATAGTTGATGTCTAAACCTCTACAACAATTTAGATTTCAACAATCTACTCCCCGTGGTTGAGGATATTTTTGCACTATCTCACCACCGGCCTCATACACAAATATTGTCTCACAAAATCAGACCTCAGCTACAAATAACTCAACTCAACAGGTCTCTAAACCTCCAATGAGACAAAGAAGAGAGTCTGACACACCCTCCAAAGCGGATTGCTCTTATTGTGGCTCTGACAGACATAGAATTTATACTTGTCCAGAATTCTACAATCTTTCAGTAGAAAGACGCTTACATTTTGTATCAGTCTTGAATAGTTGCTTGAATTGTCTTGGTCATCACCATGAATTAGCACAATGCTCTTCTCAACGCTCACGTCAAATAACTACAAATAACTCAACTCAACAGGTCTCTAAAACTCCAATGAGACAAAGAAGAGAGTCTGACACACCCTCCAAAGCGGATTGCTCTTATTGTGGCTCTGACAGACATAGAATTTATACTTGTCCGGAATTCTACAATCTTTCAGTAGAAAGACGCTTACATTTTGTATCAGTCTTGAATAGTTGCTTGAATTGTCTTGGTCATCACCATGAATTAGCACAATGCTCTTCTCAACGCTCACGTCAAATACGTGATAGATGTCACCACTCGCTGTTGCATATTAAGAAAACATCTGTCTCCATTCCTCGTAACAGCAGGCCTACCAGTCCCTCGCAATTACCATCTACTCGAACCTTGGATTCCACTGCTCGGAACTCTCTCACTCGAAACGCCGAATCTACTCACCACTCTCAATCAAATTTTAAAATACTACCGCTCTCAAAAACTTCTGTTAATAAAATATCTCAACAACTCTTCATTGCGGCTCAGGAGGAATCTCTCACCACTCTTCTTCCTACAGCTCTTGTGCGTTTATCAACTCATGATGGACATACTGTCATCACCAGAGCTGTATTAGACACAGCAGCTCAAGCTACATTTATTACCGAGCATATAGCAACAATATTAAAGATCTCTCGAACTTACTGTTCAAAACTAACAATTAGTGGCATCTCAGGCACTAGTACTCGCTCTCGTGGTGTGACTAATGTGACTCTGAAAACTCTCAAATGTGATATTATTGCACCGGATCACGAAGTGATGAAATTATCCAGCATCACTGGAGACATGCCTCAGAAAAATCTCTCTCCTGCTGTGTTAAAGGCCACATGGAAATGACCATTTGGAGACAGTCCAATAAAATAGTTGGGAGTGGTGATTTCAAGCTCTGAAATATTCCACTAGGCCACCAAGGATATGATTAGTAGAACTGCAACTGCATCAGGATCCATCCTTATATTAATTTCGAACACATGATCGTCAGCCCCCTGGGACTCAATAATCATATTATTAGATACAAGAATTAGGTCGGTATTATCATATGGCAGTGAGATACTGGGATCTAATCGAAAAGATTCAGTCAAAGTTTATCAAATCCATTTTCTCCTGACCTTTAAGGACTCCTGGCTACATTGTTAGATTGGAGATAGACCGCCCTCAGCTGAAGCTGCACTTATTCAAGTTAGCAATCAACTGGTGGATGAAAATGTCAAACAAACAACAACAGGATACCCAAGCTTTGTTTCAGGAGATTATCCCTAGACAATGAAGCAAATGAAGTAAAACTGGTCCTCACAGTCAAGGGAACAAATTGAAAATCCAGGCTATAGTCACCTTTGGCACAAACAAGATGCTATTCTTATTAGGCAACATAGAATAGAAAAATTGAAAGCTTTCAAGTGGAAGCTGTTCAACCTGGGTATAGGACTAGCTCGCAACTCTGTAACATTGTAACTCGTACATTGTAACATACCTTTATATTATCACCTACCTTTATATTATCACCTACCTTTATATTATCCAGCTAGATATTTGAGATTTGAGTCAAGTTCATTTGAGATTTCAAGATTAAGTTCTTCAGCCAACTCCGGACTTCATTGCAAAGTAAATTTGTTTTCCATTTAAAAACCATAAGATACGAAATTGAACATCACAATCTGTGTATTCTGCAATAATCAGGACGTGTACAAGAGCTTCCAGCATTTTTTTTATGTCATCTATACCAGGCCTTCAGACAAACATACTTGGAGAGACATTCCTTTGAAGACTTCAAGGATATACTGAACTTAAGCAGCAAGAGATAATCTTTTTTTTTTTTTGTTTTGAACCTGAGATGAGTTGTCAGTGAGAGTAAAGAGAAATTTTTCTCTCTTGTTCCTTAATTCAAATGATATTACATTTGGTCATCTTTACTATTTCTACTACTCGATTTCTACTGTTTCTGTAATTGGTATTCTGAGATTCTACCAACACTCCTTCATAATGATACCTGTTGTGTCCAGTACAGTGTAGATAAGTAAATAATTTTGTCAGAAGAAATTTTGCTATTTGAATTCTCGATTCTATTCCAATCTTATTTGTCTTGACATTTATTAGAACTCATGATATGAGTTCAGCAATATCAAGAAAACGAGCGAATGCTAACTGAGAAATTTGTTTCTTAATTGAATAAAACGGAATACAATTTTTGGATTGGGAGCTTATATTCTACTCATCATAATATGATTTGGAATGTGACCTCATGCATATTTGGTATGGTTTCATTTCTAACAACATACACGAGTCCTGTGATAACAGAGCGGTGGTGTTTCCCCTAACAGGACCCGATTTCCCAATAGAGTTGAAACGTCTCCTGCCCTAGGAGGTGGCACCATAACAAGGCAAACATCATTGAGACTTCCTTCTTCTTAGCCATGTTTTAAGCGGCAGACTTCATTAATTTTTAATGTCCCAACCCTGCTATAATTAATTCTGGTAACACTCGACACCAATTCAGAGAATATGAAGAAGCTAAAGTGCATCTATCAATTACGCTTCAGCACTATACGCTCATCAATAAAACATAATTTCATTAGCCAGGTTTCAATGGTTCTTATTATCAGCGTTTTGGCAACTTTTTAAATACATGAAAGTTAAATTTCGGGAAAACACTTTGGTGCTTTTAAAAACAATTTTTATTTCTTAATACACATTACAAATTATAGAGAGTGAGTAAAAAGTACAATAATAATATAACTAATACGATCATGGAGATGTTCACTTTCCGCTAACGAGTCTCAGACTGACTACGAATGCTCCGGCGTGAGCCGAGGCATGAGAACTGTACAATTCCAAGAAATATGCAAGGTTCGCATAAAAATATATTGAACTCGTATTTTTCTAACATATAACTCCTCCTTCCCTAAATAAAACATCCGGGGGTCGTTGTTGGTTGATAACTGCAGGCTGACGGATGTTTTGGAGTATCAGGCGGAAGAAGTAGAAGATACTGCTCAAGATGATAACAGCGTACAGAAGTGAAGTATAGATATTAATGTCTGTGGTGATGAGTGTTCTTGGAATGATGGGCGATACCTCGTTGGTGTTCACTTTATCAAAGTCCAAATTCTTAATGTTCACTTTGAAATCTGGCAGCTGATGTTGTTGAAGCTCTAATTCGAAGTCATCCAGAAATTTTGGATGCCCTCTTAATTTGGTTGAATGAAGTAGCGGCTTTCCTTTGAAAGATATTTTGCCCTCAGTCGTATCAATGAAATAAATACCTTGCAATATTTTGACAGCGGTTTCGGTGCTGCTTTCAATGTTGAATGTCTCTTTGTTTGGTAGAATTGCAAGATATTGCTGCATTTCAGGAATCCACTTTAAAAGATTTTCGTTTACTTCAAGAGCAGTGTACTTGCAGTTATCTGTTGTACCAGATGAGATGATCGCTGTTTCGCAGTTCAATTTTTTATGTATGATGGCTTCAGATGAGCATAGATACTCTGAGTCTATAAGTGACTTACAATTTTTATTTAATCCTATAATGTTAATATTTCTTGATTTATCAGAGGACTTCAAAAAATATTCGTTTCTTGGTAGAATTGTGGCAAACCCTGATTTAATTTTACTTGGAATTGAAAACAATTTATACAGATCAAAATTTACCTCTTCTACAATTGGAAACTCGAGAAGATGAATGATTTCATTATTTACTAATCTACAACCTACATCAACTAATTTTTCTATTTCTAACATGTTGCCAAATCTTATTTCTACTGGAAGTTTTCCGTTATAATATTTAGATATTTTTAAAAGTTCATTAAATGATTCTCTTGTTGATATAATACTTGGGTGAAGAACACCTACTTTACAAAATGCTATAGAATTTTCAATGTCTTGGACAACATTTAACATTATATTGTAAGCAATAAGTAGTTGATTGAAAATATCTCTAATTTTTTCTAGCTCTACAAAGTCATTCAAATCATTTTTCACTAATACAATTTTTTGTTTGATTTCTTCAAAGTTTTCGTTGACTAAGCTAATTGTTCTGTTAAATTCTAAAATTATATCATGACTTACTGAATAATGATTAGCAACTTGATTTATCAAATTATCCTGATTATTATGTAATTCAGAAATCAATTTATCGTATCTTTGTCCATCATAAGCATCTAGGTTACCAGTGATAAATTTAATCACAGATCCTACTCCATTAATCAGACCTCTTTTGTTACGTTTGGCATGTTCACTGCCTACAAGTATTATTTCTAACTTCTCTTCAATCACCGATTTTGTGTGATTAATAAATCTTAAATGGTTCATTACTTCTCTTAGCTTACTACTATTTTCAGTTACATAATCAATTTTTGTACTAAAACTAATATTTCTCCAAAAATAATGAGTCACATTCTTATAATAATTATCAAGTTTTTCAATCTGTACAAACATAGTATTTAAATCAAAATTATGAACTAAAACATGAGATGTGAATTGTAGCTTTGCTCTACCTAAATGAATTGGTACAATTCCTGAATTAACGGTCACATTTTTTATCTCTACTGTTGTCCCTGGGGTTGCTCCATGCAGGACGAGGAGGGACCTGGAACAGGATTTGAAGTGTCAACAGTATTCTCTTGTGGGTTAGGATTCGTATTTTTAATTTCATTAAATTTTCTTGGTCGTTTTATTTTAGAAATATGCACCTTTTGCTTAGTGTTATGATGACGGGGTGCTATCTCTGCTGTTTTCAGCTGTTTATTAACTGAGCTAATTGTTTCTTTTTGATACTTGTTTTTTGTTTTACTCTGTTTCTGAACATTTTTTACATATACTTCAGATGGGATTTCTGGCAATGGCATTTTACCAGCGTTTCTAGTGGCTAAAATATTTTCTTTATTGGTTTTAGATATTTCTTTTATGTGTTCGTACAGTTTCTGCGTTTTTTCTTTATGATTACTGACATAATCATTCATTAGCTGTTTGTCAATATCGAGATCGAAAAGGCTATCTGTGTTAATGTGTCCATACAAAATTTCAAAAGGTGTCAATTTTGTTATTGAGTGGATGCTATTATTGTATGACAAAACCGCATATTTTACTTTCTTTTCCATAGATTCTTTTTTGAATTCATCCCTATTATTTAAAATTCTAATGTGTTCGATCAGTGTTGAGTGAAAGCGTTCCACAACTCCATTTGATGGTGGGTGTTGGGTGCTAGTGAAGTGTATTTTTATGCCATAGATTCCAAGCAACTCCTTTATTACATTATTATTGAATTCGGTTCCATTATCTGAAACAATTACTTTTGGGATGCCATGATGTGCGAAATAATCAATCATTTTATTAGCTATCTCTATACCTTGCGATCCTGCTAGTCTGTAAACTTGTGCGTATCGAGAAAAGCTGTCTACTATGGATAGAAATTTACTTTTTTCAAGGGAGACACTGTCTATGTGTATTATTTGTAATGGTCTGGATGCTGCTGGAGTGAGATTCATTTCCAAATTTAATGGTACTCTTTCATATTTAGTTTTTAAACAAATGTCACACTTATTGATAAAGTTTTGAATGTAAAGTTTTAAATTAGGCCAATAGTATTCTCGTCTGATGTGATCGTAAGTTTCTTGAATACCGTGATGATTATTCTTTCCCATATGATAAGTTTCAACGATTTATAATTTATCTTCTTCACTGGTTACATCGAGTATCTGTTTTGTACATTTGACTAATATTAATTGAGAAGATTTGAAGTACTTGGAAATTGCATTTACAAATTTTTCATAGTCGTCATCCTGAAAATAGAGATTGTATTTGACATTTGGTACAAAAAATTCTTTTACTAGTTTGATTACATCCTCGTCAAAGTTATTCTCTGATATCTCTACAATTAGTCTATTTTTGTTATCGAATAATTTAAGTATTTTTACCTTTCTTGGATTATATTTTACTTGTGTGAGAATCACTTGATTTTCGGCATAATTTACTGGTATGTCTACTATTGGAATTCCTACAGTGGTATTTCCTTCATAATTTGAATGATCTGTTTGGCTGTCGTTGTCATCATTGTCATCTTTGTCGTTGTCAGGGTCAGGGTCAGCATGAATGGTTTCACTTTCGTCAAAGTTAGCTATGACAGATTGATTTTCCAAGTCGGGAAAATGTGTGCTTATTGCATCGTTGATAATGTCATCGACCTCATTATTTGTTGTGACCTTTGTGTTGTTGTTATTAAGTTGTACACGGGATAGAGCATCAGCATACTGATTGGTTTTACCTTTTTTATAAGCTATCTCATAATTAAATTCTTCCAGTTTAAGTCGCCAGCGTAATAATTTGGAGTTGGGCTCTCTTACAGAGAATAGCCATTGCAGGGGCTTATGATCAGTGAATATTTTGAACTTTTTTCCATATAGATAAGGCCGAAAATGTTTGGTTGCCCAAATTATTGCAAGTAATTCTTTTTCAATTACAGAATAACGGATTTCACTTTCATTCAATGTACGACTTGCATATGCAATTGGAAGGTCGCCACCATTTTTATGCTGACTGAGAACAGCACCGATTGCAAAGTTACTTGCATCACACGTTAAATTAAATTCCTTATCAAAATCTGGGTATTGCAATAGAGGTTCGTTAGATAAAATATTCTTACAAGTCTCAAAACATTCTATATATTCCGGGTTACTGACATCAATTTTTGCATTTCTTTTTAAGCATTTTGTGAGTGGTTTTGTGAGGTTTGCAAAATCCTTTATAAATTTTCGATAATATCCTAGTAGGCCTAGAAATCCTTTGATTTCTTTTGTTGTTGTTGGAATGGGATAGGCTTTGATTGCTTTGATCTTATCGGGATTTGGCTTAACGCCATCTGCTCTTACTATGGGCCCTAGGTAAGCAACCTCTTTTCTCAAAAATTCAGTTTTGTCTGGTTGTATTTTAAAATTTGATTTTCGCAATCTTTCAAATACATTTCGAAGTCATTGGATATGTTCTTCTAGGTGTCACGGTGCAAATTCACCAACCCCAAATTAACACTAATATCGTAATTAATCTGAGAAACAAGGTTTAATTTTTAACATTAAATACTCACTCAGAATTACCAATTTTATTATTTAATTTTATGTAAACTTAGATGCACAATCATTTGCCTAATTTGTTAAAACAGCGTCCTACAATGGGCTGGAATACAAAAGTTGTTTACTTTAAGTGAAAGGTTAGCTTGTTGACTGTCCTGATAAAACCGGCTTATCAAACAGCTGTTACTGGTTAGTAATGTCACTTTCCTTTTCACTAAAAATATTCGTATTGTTATTTATTTCCTGTGTTTATGTTATTTGATCAACTTGGGAAATCTGCTTATGCTTGTCCTGCTAATTATTAATTTCTCTAATTTAATTATTATTTTCTCCAATTTTCAACCTATTTAATTTTCTTACGTATGGTACACCGTACTTAAAAATCGGGTGTAAGCTCCTCATTGGAGGAAAATAATTTCCTGCGCTGTTATTGGCGGATTTACCGCATGACACAGCCTCTTCTTCAAGTACTGTGACCAGAGCTTGAAGAAAGAGACACTTCACGAAAATCTAGGCTGGCTGAGGGAGAGGTCCCATTTTAAACCTCCCCTACTCAATAATTTTTAATTTAAAAGAAATCCAATCTAGTCAAATTTAAATGTTTTTATATCTGTTTTGAAATCCCGCTGTTTGAGTGCAACCCCAAGATTGCCGAATTTGAATAGTGAACCAATTAAAATCTCAAAAATATTCGCGAACGACCACGAGGATCAATCCAAGATGTCTGAGGGTGACGCCAACTAGTGACGAGCCAAAGAAGAAATATAATACTTCGACTAGTGCACGTAAATTGGGCCCAAATATCCGGTATGTGCGAAATATATTATTCATACAATGTTTATACAAATAATCGGCATATCCAATTGTAAATTGCAATCAAACTACTCTCTTGGAACTGAGAAATCCTTAGGCTAGAGACCTAAATGCTCATATGAACAATTTTATTAATTATATCATTTTTAACTTCTGAATATTAGTGGTAGGAATTGAAGGCGAGAGTTGCGTCTCCGCATACGAATTGCTACCTTTCATCATATTTTTAAACTCCATAATATCAATTTACACTTATTAAAAATCCATTGTAATTTTAAAACCTTAGTTCTGATTTATAATCCTTGCTCGACCCTGGCTGCAGATTATAGTTATATATTATTTCAGCAGACCATCAAGCGGTATAGCCGAGAGGGATATATTACCTCAGCAACATTCTGGTTTGTCCTTGTTGAAGGACACTTAGCATTAAATATTTCAATTATTTAGGAAGGATATTTGCATCAGGATTATTTCTCATAGCTTTTTCTCCCTCGCTAGCGTGAATTGCGAGAAGAGTGCAACAAGCAAGAGTTGCCTGTTCTGCACTCAATCTTCGCTCGCGAGAGGGACTTATCTGAATTATTCCTGATTTTTTAATATATCTTTCTTTGCTGGATTGTAGTTGCGTGGGCGTAAATAACAGCTATTCTGTGTATCACCCCGCAACTGCATTCCGCAAGGACAGACATTTTCTTGTATGGGTTTGAGCTGGAGTGGTGTGTCCTCACAATTCTTCGGGAATTTGCCCGATGGCAGCTTCCAGCCATCAAATTTATCTTAAGCGCATTTAAGGTACACACTCCCCCAAATCGAATGCCATATAAGTGGTTCGACCAAACAGGGATGGATTACAAACCCATATAAGTGGCGCCCGGAACAACATACTCAGTAGAGAGAGGGGATATTTAGGACATGTGTTATTTTCTTTACAGGAAAATCTATGAGAGGGATCCTGGAAGGAGATAATTAGCTTTTCTATTTCAGAATTATACTGCATCTCCGGTGAACGTCCAGCCTACCGTCGAACTTATGTGCCTGTCTGATTTAGTTTATAATCACAGCCAGAGTCGAGTAGTGTATGAGCGTTTAGGACTTAAAAGCCGAGGGATATCCAGTATTAATTTAAGAATTTCCGAATTAAGCAGATTTCCCAGGTTGACCGTTATATGTGCATTTTTCGCAAAAATTTGTGATATTTATCCTGCACTGTTATTAGCATTAAGTTTGATTAGAGTCTTTATACAATTTCATTTGATATTATTTTATAATATTGTCATCTTAATATCAGCGCCTAATGCACACAGCCTAGCCGAAAATTTAGTGTAGTAAATTTTATGTACGTTGTAACCGCGGTACTTGTCTCGCCGTTTTTCGTGTTGTGGGGGCTTAACTACAAGACTACAACTACGGACTGACCTGGTTTCGATATCCAAATCACTTGTTCCTGCACTTCAAGCAACACTTTGCTAATTTTCAATTAAAAAAATTTCACATCACTATGGACGACAACGAGTCAATGACGCACTTTTCCATCAGCACCGAGACCACCTCGCCTGAACAGCCACCCAGAGCCGCCAATAGCGCCACATCTGTTGCCTTCAATGAGGGAATTCGCGGACGTCTGTCATCCACCCAGCTTAGTGAACGTAGTCAATCTCCAGAGGCCGAAACTCCAATTCATAACATTGTAAGTGAGCCTAGGGAAATTGCAAAGAATATTGAGGAAGTCAAAACCTTTTCTCCCAGCCAAATGGATATCATACTAGACGCATTCCGGAAACAAGCACAACTATCACAAGAAGTAAAGGCTAGTTATAAGGAATTAAAAACTAGTATCAACCACCAAGCTGAGCAACGAAGTCTACAGCTTGAAAAATTCAGGATGGAATTAAAAGCTAGCTTTAAGGAAGTAAGAGAGGTTATGATTCACACGGCTGAGCAAACAAGATCCGAGTTGAAAACGGTGATAGTTCAAACAACTGATAGGTTAGTTGATAAGTTAGAAGGAATTAGTAACACAGATAACCACAATCAGTATAATAAATCAAATTATCACACAAACCAAAACCCACATAGAGACATGGAAATTGAAAATAATTCTCAAAGTGGAAACAGATATGATAATTCATTTATTGCAAATAAATCCAACAACCCACCAAACACCAGGCCCGATAACAATAATAAACTGAGTTGTCACAGAAACCAACACCGACACCAAAATAGAGCAGTTGGAAATAAATCTCGACAAATAAATAAAGGTAATAATTTATTTGCTCCAATTCAACTTGGGTTTTTGAAAACGAGGCTAGGAAAAAAACATAAACAGCAACAACTACAGCACTATCGATTCAAGACCACCTCGATCATTGTCAATGCTGCCTCTTGAATCGTCATCACCGCTGTTCTCTGCATCGAACAACTGGCAGACCGTTTCACACCGATGCGGCAGACGAAAATCTCCCCACAATCCTTGGATCGGAGAAGGCCCACAGAGAAAGAAAGACAAGTGGAAATTGTCAACAGCGGTCTTCATAAAGAAGGAAAGAAAATATTCTTCAAGGGCGGTCCGGAAAAAGGTGACTGGCTGTTGGAGGGATAGTAGCGACCGTGGCTCACCTTATGCAGCGCTAGGCCCTACTATCAAGGAGGTGCTGCCACCCAGTTATAAGGCAGGATACTCCAGCTGCTACGCCAGCATTGCTCGGTTCGGAGCGCAGTCAGCAGACAACCGACTCCATCCTCCAGCTCGTGGAGCATAGCAAACCGAGTCAGACCAGCTTCACTGCTACGGTAACAATTATTTTAGACCGTACTGTCTGCGATATAACCAACCAGCTTGAAATAGTCGAGTCAGACCAGCTTCACTGCTATGGTAACTCAATTATTTTAGACCGTACTGTCTGCGATACAACAAACTGGCATAGGATATACCGAGTCAGACCAGCTTCACTGCTACGGTAACAATTCTTTTAGACTGTACTGTCTGCGACCTACAAACCGGCGACACCCCAATCTGACCTACGAACCGGCGACACAACAATCCGACCTACAAACCAGCATAAATACTTTGTCGCCGAGAAAGAGTTCCTGAGCATCGTCCAAGTCTGCTTGAAGTACAGGACTCTTCTCCTCGGTCACAAGACATATGTCAACACTGACCATCAGGCATTAATTTTCTTGAAAACGGCAAAGATGACCAACAACCAACTTAAAAAAAAAAACCAGTCAGACCAGCTTCACTGCTACGGTAACTCAATTATTTTAGACCGTACTGTCTGCGACCTACAAACCAGCTTGACAAAACCAACTTAAGAAACCGAGTCAGACCGGCTTCACCACTACGGTAACAATTATTTTAGACTGTACTGTCTGCGACACATCAAATCAGCATTAGACAAAACATGTCAAATATCTGCAAATTATAAATCAACTTGAGAAAAACCAGTCAGGTCAGCATCATTGATGACTGCCATGGGATTCTGTGGACCATGCTACCTGCAACGATCTGATTTGCTTCACAAATCCTTTAGTACTGGGACAGACATGATGTTGCCACAACATAATGCCGCACATATGCTGCCAAAGTAAAATTTTAGAAAAGTGCTTGGATGCAACCAACTCCAGAACTTTGAGTTGGGGCATCAACACTTCATTAAGATCTAAGAAGTAGATCAAAAAACTTAAGATGTACCTAAGAAACTAATTGCTGGACGCAGAGCGGACCACTACATTCCTCACCGTATGTATTCATCCTTGTCAGTGAGCCCGGCATCCGAAGTCATCCCAGCGTATCGTTATGGATCCTGCTGCATCGAGATGTTCCTCTGCGCGCCATCAAACCCTGGAGCTTCACGATGATCATCATCATCCTCAGCCTCGCCACCCAGAATACTCACTCAGAATTACCAATTTTATTATTTAATTTTATGTAAACTTAGATGCACAATCATTTGCCTAATTTGTTAAAACAGTGTCCTACAATGGGCTGGAATACAAAAGTTGTTTACTTTAAGTGAAAGGTTAGCTTGTTGACTGTCCTGATAAAACCGGCTTATCAAACAGCTGTTACCGGTTAGTAATGTCACTTTCCTTTTCACTAAAAATATTCGTATTGTTATTTATTTCCTGTGTTTATGTTATTTGATCAACTTGGGAAATCTGCTTATGCTTGTCCTGCTAATTATTAATTTCTCTAATTTAATTATTATTTTCTCCAATTTTCAACCTATTTAATTTTCTTATGTATGGTACACCATACTTAAAAATCGGGTGTAAGCTCCTCATTGGAGGAAAATAATTTCCTGCGCTGTTATTGGCGGATTTACCGCATGACACAGCCTCTTCATCAAGTACTGTGACCAGAGCTTGAAGAAAGAGACACTTCACGAAAATCTAGGCTGGCTGAGGGAGAGGTCCCATTTTAAACCTCCCCTACTCAATAATTTTTAATTTTAAAGAAATCGAATCTAGTCAAATTTAAATGTTTTTATATCTGTTTTAAAATCCCGCTGTTTGAGTGCAACCCCAAGATTGCCGAATTTAAATAGTGAACCAATTAAAATCTCAAAAATATTCGCGAACGACCATGAGGATCAATCCAAGATGTCTGAGGGTGATGCCAACTAGTGATGAGCCAAAGAAGAAATATAATACTTCAACTAGTGCGCGTAAATTGGGCCCAAATATCTGGTATGTGCGAAATATATTATTCATACAAGGTTTATACAAATAATCGGCATATCCAATTGTAAATTGCAATCAAACTACTCTCTTGGAACTGAGAAATCCTTAGGCTAGAGACCTAAATGCTCATATGAACAATTTTATTAATTATATCATTTTTAACTTCTGAATATTAGTGGTAGGAATTGAAGGCGAGAGTTGCGTCTCTGCATACGAATTGCTACCTTTCATCATATTTTTAAACTCCATAATATCAATTTACACTTATTAAAAATCCATTGTAATTTTAAAACCTTAGTTCTGATTTATAATCCTTGCTCGACCCTGGCTGCAGATTATATTTATATATTATTTCAGCAGACCATCAAGCGGTATAGCCGAGCAACATTCTGGTTTGTCCTTGTTGAAGGACACTTAGCATTAAATATTTCAATTATTTAGGAAGGATATTTGCATCAGGATTATTTCTCATAGCTTTTTCTCCCTCGCTAGCATGAATTGCGAGGAGAGTGCAACAAGCAAGAGTTGCATGTTCCGCACTCAATCTTCACTCGTGAGAGGGGCTGCCTGACAATCTGACAAGATTACTATATGCTTGTCGCAATAGCATCTGGCAATGCCTATATTGGCACAAGCCATGATGCCCCAAATTTCTGCTTGAAAGATAGTACAGTATTGTCCCAGACTTGCACAGATTTCTGTTCTGGGTGATTCACTGTACACCCCATAGCCAGATTTCCCTTCAATAAGAGAGCCATCTGTGTACCAGACAAGGCTACCTCTCCTGATATAGGGCCCTTCCTCAGACCTCCATTCCTCTCTAGAGCAGAATTTAACAGAAAAAGGTTTAGTGAAAACCATCTCCGTACTCATGACATCTGAAGTCATTTCAAGCACAGGGCTATGAGCAACAGCTTTGGTGATTGTGCAATGGCCTGTTCCAGACAGGCCTTCCCTCCATTGGCCTGCGACTTTCAATCGATAGGCTGATTTTTGTGCTTCTGCCTTGATAAAAATATCCAAGGGCAGCAAGCCAAGAGCAACTTCAAGAGTTGCTGATGGGCTGCTCCTGAAAGCTCCAGTGACTAGGAGTGTGCCCATCCTTTGTAAACTTGTGAGTTTGGCTGTAGCTGTAATCTGGTTCACCTTTGTCCACCAGACTAGTGATCCATATGTGACTTGAGGCCTTATTACTGCCTTGTACAGCCACAGCGCTATGTGAGGCTTGATCCCCCACATGGAGCCTGCAAATCTCCTGGACGTCATAAGCGCCCATTTTGCTTTGTGCAGTATATTATTCAAATGATTGTTCCAAGTCAGCTTGGAGTCGATAGTCAGCCCTAGGTATTTGACTATACCTGATACTTTGAGCTGTGTTGGTCCAAGTTTCAACCGGGAGAGAGACTCCAGGTTCTTTTTCCTTGTAAATGGAACAACTACAGTCTTTGAGGGATTTATACTTAGTCCCTCTCCAAGACACCAGTCATTAACAAATTGAAGGTTGACGTTCATGACATCAGCAACAATATTTGTGAACCTTCCCTGTACCATGAGGACTATGTCATCTGCATAGCCCTGGACAAAGACGCCTCTACTAGTGAGTTCACAGAGGAGACCATCCACCACAAGGTTCCACAGAAGAGGAGAAAGCACACCTCCCTGCGGACAACCTTTTGCAGGTATGATCACCATCGATTTGTCTTGAAGATCAGCCCTGATCCGCCTGGAGTGGAGCATGGCCTCAATCCACCTACATATAGCAGACTCAAGACCACGCCCATGCACTGCCCGGACCATGGCTGTGTAAGTAACATTGTCAAAAGCACCCTCAATATCCATGAAGGTGCATAGAGCAATCTCCTTGGCAGCAAGGCTGTCCTCCACCCTGCTTACAAGTTGATGCAGGGCTGTTTCACAGGACTTACCAGGCTGATAGGCATGCTGATTCTGATGAAGAGGAGTACCTGAAAGCACTCCCTTTCTTAGATGTCTCTCCACCACTTGCTCTGAAGAGTTCGCACAGGAGGACCAAGAGAGCTTCTGGTCCTTGCTGCAACATAGCCGGTATGATACCATCCCCCCCAGGAGATTTGAATGGGCCAAACTTGGAGATGGCCCATTTAACTTTGGAAAGTGTGACAATATGTCTGGCTAAAGTCCAGCTTCCATGATCAGCTCTTGGCCGTGAGCCCATTTCGCTGTTGCCGGACATGCCTGAGCAAGCACCCTCAAAAACACAGTCTGGAAAGTGAGTCTCAAGGAGAAGTTTGAGACTTCCACCAGTTCCAGTGGTATATTGTCCCCCTGGTAACCGCAGAGTTCCCAGGAGGCCAATTGGGCTTGAAGCTAAGACATGCTGCAGTCTTGCTGCTGCCCTAAGACTATTTACCTCCTGTGTAAACAGTCTCCAAGAGTTCTCTTTGGCTTTCTTGATTGCAAGGCTGTATTCTGTGAGTGCCCTATGGTATGGTTCCCAGTTACGGCTCCATTTGCAATGGTTATGAAGCTTCCTGACAACCGCCCTTCTGCGGCCAAGGTCAGCAGTCCACCACTTAGTATTAGTACGACTCTTTCCCCGCCGCAATGGACAATTGTCCTGAAAGCAGCTTATGATTGCATTCTGCAGATCGGAAGCAATCTGATCAATGTCTGCAAAGCAGGTGACCCTCCTGCCTAATGATCCAAGTTGAGACAGGAGGTCAGACTTATAGAGTGACCATTCTGTTCTCCTTGGATCTCGATAGCAGGATGAGCTGCCTTCACTTTGCAGGTTAAAACAGATGTACCTGTGGTCAGACAAAGAGGCCTCATGACTTATGTGCCAATTGTCGATGGCACTAAGGAGTCCTTCTGAGCAAAGTGTAATGTCAATAACCTCACTTCGATTTCGTGTAACGAACGTCGGATGGTTTCCAGCATTACAGACATAAAGATTATTAGATATGAGAAACTGAAGGAGAGCCTCACCTCTTGGATTGGTGTCAGAGCTTCCCCATCCAATTGTGTGATGAGCATTGGCGTCACAACCTAAAAGGAGTTGTTGTCCGCCAGCGCAAGATGACTCCACCAGAAGTTCGAGTTCTCTTGATGGAGGAAGGTCCCCGGAGTCGTAAGGCAAGTAAACCGAGCCTGCAATTGTGCTCCATTCCTTGCCTTCATTGCTCCAGGTTATAGACACCGCAGTGAGATCTCTAGAACAGAATTCAGTGAGTGTTAGGCAGTCCATACCTCTCTTCACAAGTATGCAGGTTCTGACATTTTTGAGAGAGGTACAGTAAATTAACCTACCCTTGGTATCGCCCAGGCCTGCAACCCTTCCTTGGTGAAGCCATGGTTCTTGGATCAGTGCCAGGTCAAATCCCTCTCTGAGGAAGAACTGGCAGAAAGCAGCTGAGGCTGCTTTACTGTGATGTAGATTGATCTGGAGGACCCTGGGCATTGTCCTTGACTGTTGTTGAGACAATTGAGACTTGCCAGAGTCCTAGGTTGGCTCTAGAGTTGGCCGACCTAACAGCATTGAAGCAGGCCTCATCCAGGAAACAGACAAATCCATAACCTTTTGGGTCTGGCTTGGCTGGCAGGACCTTCCACTCCTTCACCTTCAAGGTGGGGTTTTGCTTGTCAAGCATCTCAAGGACCTTTTCTGGAGTCTTTTTCAGAAGCTTTGGATGAGCTCTAAAGAATACCCTCATTGACTTCACAATGTCTTTCCTCAGACCAACAATGAGTTTCTTCTCCCCAAGTGGTTTGAGTCTGGGGATGAGTACCTCCAGCCAATGCTTAGTAGCATCGTTAATGCAGGATATAATCAAGACACCTTTTTCCATGTAGGTGCCTGCAAATGATGGAGTGCAGCCATCCTCTAGGGGTCGGAGCTCATCCATAATGGCGTCTTCAATGACTTCTCCTTGCTCTGCTGAAAGCTTAGCCTCAGGATAGCTTTCCAAGACAATGGCCATTTTGGTGGCAGAAATGTCCCTGTAAGAGACTCCTTTACTAGAAGTCCCTGGATTAAGGGGTTGGACATCATGACCTCTGTGAGTTCCACTCCTGGCCTTTTTTGTAGGTCTTTCCGCTGAGGGAGGGGTGGCCATGTTGCCTCTAGGGCGCTTGGCCACCCTTGACACAGCCTCTAGACCCACATTTGTGCCTGGAGTTTCACCCATCTCTGGTCTCTTAGGTTTTTTCTTTTTACCCCTCCGAAACTTTGCTGGGTCAAAAGCTTCACCTCTCTCAAGAAGTTTTGCCTGAATGGCCGCCCTTCTTTGGGCAGTGGTGAGGTTTGGTTTCTTCACCCGCAAGCTGCTCAGTTGCTCTATGGCATCTTCAAGCATACCGGCGGATTTTGGTGTTTCTGGACTTCTGAGAAGCTCATTCTCCCCCTCCAGTGGGGCTAATGCAATTGAGCTCATGTCGTCCATGTTGATATCCATAGAAGCCTTCTCAATGTTGATAGCCTCTACATGAGAATGCAACGGAACCTCCTGTGTTCCTGATGCACCCATTTCAGATTGAGGAACCTGCCCTGATGGGGCGGATCCTGATGGGTTTGAGGGCAAGGCAACTTCTGGAGTTACCTTGGGGTTTGGTTCTGGTTGTTTTGAATTTTGGAAATTCATGTGGTTCCCACGAGCAGCTAGGGAAGTGGAGTCAACCCGGACAGAGCCCCGCATGCCCGGGCAAGGCTACATACTGCAGGAGGGCGCCTGGTGTCCTGCAGGCACCGTTTGAGACACTGTACAAAAGGCCCAGTGCCATCCACCCATCAGCACGGTTCACATCACACCTTGGGTTGGCCTATAACAGATAGAGGAAAGGGTGGAGGAAGGGGCTGGGATGAAGAGCAGGATAAAGGATAGGTTTCTAGGATAATGAGGTCAACGGACAGTTGCCCTTTTAGTCGCCTCTTATGACAAGCAGGGATACTGTGGGTGCAATTCTACTACCCCCACCCACTGGGGTTAAGCCTCTCTAACCTCGGACCATGCACAGCTATTGGAGCTTGTAACAATATTTAAAGCTGCTCCTTTGATTTTAGTAAGAATAATTGAGAACAGATAATAGTTTTGAAAATCATCTGGGTTAGATGCTAAATAAAATTTTGCAACAAGTTTATCACAAATTGCAATGAATCTACTTAAGCCGTGTCTCCACCAACCGAACATGTCTGACGAACATTGTTGGCGTATACAAAAAACGGGCAAACATTAAACATATGGATCACCGAACATGTTCGTGAGTTCAAATGAAATGTTCAGTCTGTGAGCGAACAGTGACGACCAACAAAAGGTTCCCGCCACTACGATCATAATGTTCGAGAAGACGTCCACACCAAACCAACTCCAAAAAATGTTCGGCGACATCAGCTGATTCCAGCGAACACTGTTCGCCGAGCATGTTTGGTTGGTGGAGACGTGGCTTTAATAATGTTGGCTCACCTGAAAATTCAGGGATCATGTCCAAATATTCCTTTTTTAATGTTGGAGTGGGTGGAGGCGTTACGTTTGAGGTAGCCATTTTGATAAAATAATTTTTAAATATGCAATAAACTTAGATTAAATATTATAGATTATGAAACTATTGGTACAATTGTAAAAATATAGACTAATAATAACATAAATGACTCACAGAATATACACTTCTATGCTCATCGCTCGGGAACCGGATCAACTGTTTGGTGATGATTTCGGCCATAATCCAAAATAATCCAAAACTGCACACTGCACTTTGTTTCGAGGGTCACTTGACTTGATGATCACGATCGATTGCCGTCTCACGATATACGATGATAAGAGTTCAAATAAAGATGATTTTTGTAACGAAATATCCGAATATTGGAAAAGTTTTTGTATTCTACGAAGTCCCAATATTAGGTGACTAAACTCGCTCTCACGAAACTTTGGAATGTCCACTTCGTTAACGGTTGAAACCGAAGAACCAATTTTTGTGTTCTCGAAGCGGTCCTACCGACTGCGCCAGTTAAATTTCGGGAAAACACTTTGGTGTTTTTAAAAACAATTTTTATTTCTTAATACACGTTACAAATTATAGAGAGTGAGTAAAAAGTACAATAATAATATAACTAATACGATCATGGAGATGTTCACTCTCCGCTAACGAGTCTCAGACTGACTACGAATGCTCCGGCGTGAGCTGAGGCATGAGAACTGTACAATTCCAAGAAATATGCAAGGTTCGCATAAAAATATATTGAATTCGTATTTTTCTAACATATAACTTGAATTTATGTATTTTTTTAGGGTAGCCTGTTTATTTAGTTTAGTTGTTCGTAAGCAAAGCCCCACTACATACTAGGCCGGATTCACCCCCTCAACTTCAGGGTTGTAAACCTAGCTACCCGCCAAACACAAACAAAATGCATGGTTTTAAATAGGCATTTCGGGACGCGCTACTAAAAGACGCCCTCTAACGTACTTCGAAAGTATCATACTTCTCTAACTTTATTTATCTTGTGCAGATTACCAATACGGTAAGATTTCCCGATACAGGTAAGTTCAGGTTTCCATGGGTACATTAATCTCGCATTTTCAACCATATTTCTTCAATTTAATTGGTACCTAAAGAGAAACAAATTTTTCTCAGTAGTTAAAGAAAACTTGTTCTGAAAATATTTTTCATGTATGTATTTTATTTATCAATCATTATTTATTTATTTATAATGAATGAATATAATTTAATGGAACAATGGAGTATTACACAGTAGCATGAAATGAGAGAGGCATCATCAATGTATTTTTTAAATTATAAAATTGAAAATACATTAAAATTAAATTTATAATTTATAAATTATAGTATGTTGGAAGTCTGGAAAAATATCTCAACAATTACATTGCGGAATAAAATTGCTTTGTTGAATTAAATTTATTTATTTATTGTCTCTAGCTCATTGATATCAAGGATTTCAATAACCTAGGTAGTTTATATTATAGTGAATAAAACTTCAGTTTTTCTGTAATATTTATTTCCAATTTTTCTTGTTTTCTCTTTCGTTACAGAAAAATTAAACTTTTAATAGAAGTATGAGAGTTATTTTAATACTTATGTAAAATAAAAAATGTAAGCAAAATTTCAACAAGTAAATGTTCACTTGCTGATGATTAAAACTTCAGATTGACTTGTAGACGAGATGCATTCTCGGAACAATGGAGTTAAATTTGCTAGCGAATAAGATTGAATGTTGTCACCATCACATCTTCTACAGGCCTCATCTACTGCATAAAAATCATTTAACCATGGTATCCAGCAGTTACTCCTTCCTCAACCAAAATTTCTATCCTCAAACTGGTTCGATTGAAATTGAGATTTGTATAACTTCCAAAACTTTTATTTTTTGTGACTAGGCTAAATCGAAACTATTTAATTATGGGTATGGGGGAAAATAATTGATTAAACCGCTAATATCTTCTGACATCAATTTATCAATCATCCTGAAATAAAAACTTTGATCCCAGAAAACTCAAATATGCATATGAATATTAATAAAGAGACGTAACTTGTGATCTTCATAATATGTCACTGTACGGACTGACTATAAATTGAATAGGCGTACAGGCAATTACAATATAATTAATAAGCAATCTGGAGAAAACTGCCCTCTACAGTTGGTAATAAATTCGTATGGATCATGAAAATCTAGCCAACTAGCTAGGTCAAACTTAATTATCAGGTTCAGTGTCACATCAAGTTATCGAGAGTTTCAATACGGTCACTTTGCAAACTTTGTCTTTCAAGTACAGTCCGTCCAAGTTCGTATCAAGGGCGGTCCCAGAGGTCATGGGGCTCATGACCACCCCAAAATCTTAACCTCAATAAAAAAATCAACTGGAATAAATAAAATTAATTTACTGACTTGTTTAATTGTACTCAATTTTTGTCCGGTTTCTGAGTTGTTCATTAACTTAATGGACTATTAACTCAATGCTGGAGCAATGGGTTAATGATCCATTAAACTTAATGGACAACTCAGAAACCGGGCATTTATGTAGCAATCAAATTTCATAGGAAATTGCAAAATACCTATACAATTGTGCAGTCTCCACTACCAAAATAACTTGAGACTTGGAATACCTTATATTATTGGAATCCATTCCAAACAGACCAATCCGATAGTCTTCTATTCAACTTCCGAGAGTTTGATAGCTCTCTGTTGCCTGTCTGCAGTCAGGAAGTTGAAGTCACATTAATTTGGGATAAGATTCAATTTATTTATTGACTCAATAATTTATTTCTGGTTAGTTCTCAATATATTTTTTTAGTTTCTTGTTTTGAACAATATAATGGAAAATTTGAAATTAATTTCTATTTATTCGTCTCATCCCAATCATACATTTTTCAATTCAAATTGAAATAACTCTTATTCTCGTTCCAGGCTAGGGTCCAGTGAAGATTACTTTAATCAATTACTCAATTGTTTGTTCAATCATGGCTATTATCGCAAAATAGTGTTGAGTTCTATTTCTCAAGATTAGAATAGCAAATTTCATGGCTCAAATATCAATTAAAAATCATAAAATATATCTATAAATATAACATCTCCTTTCACAAATGGAATGTTCATCTATTTATTCAAGTAAACATTTTCTGTAAAATATAATTTATCCTATTGTTTATCAAACACTAGAAATATCTTATTTAAAATATGAGAAGGTACAAGTGAGTATGTGAAATTATTATTCAAGTTATAAAAGAATTAGATACCTCAATCGGCTAGAACAAGTCGAAAAGTTCTTTTAATAACAATTAATGACTACGATACTGGTATTTAAGGAACGGCTAGACCCACTGACAGGAGAGGGAAATTTATACAATATACCCTTCTACAGGAAATTTTTGAAAAATTCACTTGGAACTCTTCCAGTCTTAAACTGATGAGCTTGAATGCCAAACTTTCATATAGCCTTTGCTTCGTGTTTCTTGAGAAGCTGAGACCAAAAAATGGCATATATCGTAAGTTTTGGACCCATATGACAGTTTTGTGTGTATTTAAAAAAATATTTTGAAAACCCTTCATCATCATGCGTCTATGGCTCAATGGAAAACGTGCATTAAAACTTATTGGTCCCAAGATCATTTTAAGCAATTGTTAATTTTTGGCGTATTTTGTAAAAATTTCAAATCTTTTCTTAGCATGTGTCTGGGTTCCTCAACCATATATATATTATATATATAACCAATATATATACCCGATTTTAATATTTCCGTCTACATAGTTGCCTACATGAGAAAAGCTGAAAAATCATCGCTTAGTTTTAAAATGAATAACGTCCGTTTTGGGAAATGTTTCAAAATTCTTTATTAGGGCGTGTCTATTTTCTAAACCTGTATGTAAAATCTGAAATATCCATATCACCATTCATGAATTTCTCAAAAATCACTGGAAAAAGAGCTCAGCTTTTAAAAAACGTCAACTAAAGGCGTATTTTTGCAACATTTTTTAAGCCCTTTCAAAAAACATGCATCCTAACTCAACATGTGTACCAAATTCCAACCATTTGAACTATCTTCAATTATAAGAAATACCATTAGTTCATATCACTTAGAAGAAAGTCAACTTGCCCAAAGAAAAGAATGGAAAGTTTCAACTTTGATTCAATATCCTGACGAAAACATATCATTGACGAAAACATTATCATCACAGCAATTACCTATTGATACCCAACCTTGAAAAATTTTGATTTGAACTATTGCAATTTATTTTCAATCTTTAGATAAAAAATAGAAGAAAGTTCATTTCAAAGCTAGTCCTATCTAGCTTGAGCAAGGATAGTCCAAGAGTCCAAGAGGGGGGGAAAAATTGGTTTCTTACTAGAAGGGCAGGGTCGATGATGAGGAAGGGTCCTCGGATACCAACCCCCCCCCCCCCCCATTTGGCGATTTCTCAAGCACTAGATAGACCTATTCACTTGACCTATAAAGTGGGTTAAAATAGAAGGATTTATGTCTAGAAACGATCAAAATAAGGTTTTAAGAATGTGATTTTCCAATTTTTCTCAGGGAAGGGTTCCCGGACCCTCTTTTTCAGCATAAAACTCACAAATTTCGTTATAATAATTGTGATAGGGCAGCTTTGAGATATGGGCCTATTCAATAGGCCCTATTGTGAAGGTAGACTTGCCTGACACAATTAAGGAAGGGCAGGCCTATCAGAACCTT
Organism: Conomelus anceps; assembly: GCA_948455865.1. NCBI lineage: Eukaryota > Metazoa > Arthropoda > Insecta > Hemiptera > Delphacidae > Conomelus > Conomelus anceps. The sequence goes on from OX418217.1 coordinate 40,183,211, forward strand.
TCATTAAGTTACAGTACTGCATTCGAATTCGCTTCATTTCAGTTTTGTGAATACACTCACATGATCATTTACAGCTATAATATTATTTTGCTAAAAGCAGTATAATTCGTCGAGTAACAAATTTTTCACAATCAATTTCAGTGGTGGGTTTTGGAATGGAGTCAAAGATAGTATCTGAGGTAGTTATCTATGGTGGGGTAGGTGACCCTCTTGAGAAATTTCTGGGCACGCTTATGGATTGGGAATGTGGGGAGTGCCGGGAGGAGGAGAAAACTTGCCAAAAAAAGGCCACCAAAAACTCATTCATGACCCCTTCCCCAAAAATTTTGAGCTGGGACCGCCCTTGGTCCGTATTGCCATAGGCCTTTTATCAGACCACACCTCACAGAAAATCACAAAAACAAGAAAAATAGCAGAATATATTTTATCTCGATTAAAAAATTAACTCATGAACTCACCACATTTCAGTTTAATGGTAAAAATGTGTAACATTTTTTCTCGCACTCCAAGCGATCACTAACGCCAGGTTAGTTGACTGGTCATTGAAGTTGAATGGTTAGCCGCTGTTTCATTATCGCAAACCCAGTGGTTTAAAATCCACCTACATCGACTTTGCCTTATCACCGTCAAATACGAGTTAAATTTGAATATTTTGAATAGAATTAGGTTACAAGCCCAGAAAGTACCGTTTTACTGTGCAACAAACCTTTCCGGGCGAGTTGCATACGATACTATCTTTGTCATACTAAACAGCAACATATTTTCTTATCATAACATTTTTTTTCCAGAAATTAATCTTATTTATGGCATTTACACATTTTGGAAAGTTACAATTACCGTGCAGCTGTTATTACTCGTATATGATCAGCTGTTTATTTAAATGGGTCTCAACATTGAGGTATAAGAATGTGGAGGGAGTATAGTTTACACCAATTATTATGAAAAAGTGTATAGAGTGTATTTACATTATAAATACATTATATCCGATGGTTCGGAACCCACCTAAAACTGTAGGTCCAACTCATCAATCACTATCATCCAACTCATTACCCACGCACAGGTCTAAGACCTATGTGGGCTTCATCCTCAAAAAAAAAAAAAAAAAATGCCTATAGTGGTTTTCACTGCTTATCAGCTCTGAATTCAAACGCGGTTTCCCGCTACTTCTGTGGCTAGACAATCATTTTCAAGCAACGTTGGCAACAGTAACGTAAACTTACGCAACAAAGTTTTTATACATTGTGTTCTATTATGAAGTGAACACTGCAACTGCCCTTGAGCTGTTTTCGCTCACTGTTTATTACACAATCTGGCAGCGATGGCGAACGGATAATATTCATCAAGCCGGCCAGAGCTTATCAGTCGTGAAAACACTGTAGTGAAAATTATAAGGCGTTAGTATCGCTGTTATCAGTAATATTGAAGCAACATCTTGTGCGACTAACCTTCAGCATTACTTTTCAATCAGTAAGGGAAGGGCACTGCATTTTTTTCGTGCAATTACGTGCACTTCCTTGCCTACAAATAGGAATGAAAAACAGCCGTTTTTATGTAGTATAGAACAAGTTTATTTTTAACATTACATTCAACTTACAAGGTGAGGGAAATTTACGTGAAGGGTCTCCCATTTTATTGAAAGGAAACTTTACGAGTTTTAATTCAATGTAGTTAAGATTTCTCACAACTATTTTATTTAATAAAACCCTGTGAACGCCCCGTGATGTTCTCAAGTCTTCCACTTGGATTGGTGGAGCTGCAGGATAGAATAATTGATACTACCGGAATTTTCTTACAGACCTTGTTTGCTAATTTCAGCGGTGGGCCAACTTCTTCGCAAGATTTGAATTCCTCGCTGAATGCGAATCAGCTGTGAATTTCTTCTTCTTGCAGATAGCACGCATTTCTGCAGAACTGTAATCAGAACAGAGAGCACAGCTCAGCCGCGGTAAGATATTCGTTCCACTTTGAGCAATGTAAACCACAATATTACCTTGAAGTTTCCGACATTAGGGAATTTAATCTGGCTTCTGTTAAGCTCTCAGTGGCATTTCAACTTGCAACTACACTCTCGCCGGCATCTACCTGAATGCGTGCTACTTGTATAAATGTAAGTTCTTACTTATGATCCTTCGACTTATGATCCTTCGCCAGAACAAGCTACATCACTCAGATACACAGTCATCAAGGTGCGAAACTTAAGAAAATACAAAATACTGGCCACTTGCATCGTGAGTCATGAAGAGAATTTGTTTCTATCTAATTTGACAAGAAACAGTCAAAAAGTGTTGAGAAACTCAAAGTTTTGAAATTGAATTGAAATACGTCGTGAATTTCAAATTTCACAGCTGTCGAAATTGATGTACTAGGACATCATTTGTCTGAAGTACCACCCAATACTTATCGATAGTTATTGAGAACTTTTCAGAAAGTCATCATTTTAATGCGATAGTAGAGAGTTCTACCAAAAAAAAAACGCTAACAATGACGCTTATCTTAGCCTGACCACTCTACGTCTCAGGCCACAGCATCTTGCCATTGCATTTACAGCAAGCAGATGAATAAAGTGGTCAGGTTAGAATTAGCTTTGTCGTTGACATAATTTTGCTCCAATATAAATAATTTCTGTACCCAGTTGTGTAGCAATTGCTTTCAAGAAGGATTTTTATTCAGTTGAGGAAATGCAAATCTGTAAAAGAAAAAAAATAGACAAACTCTTTCACTTCCTCCAATTTCATGCTGTTTTTAAATTATCTAGATAACTGGTACAGTACAAAGTGTGATCTTTAATTTTAAAAGTTAGTAGCCTTACTAACTTAGCCTTAGCCTTACTAACATAAGGGTTAAATGTAACAAAGTCTCACTTTTATCTTTTATATTCCTTGAACAATTTTAGCAATCTGAGTCGTTACCATCGATCAACCGATGATCAATCATTTCCATGATCCTTTTCCACCATTTGCCTTCAATTAGTAATTATCTTTTTTCACATTTTTTCACCATTTATACTATCAGCAATACCCCGGTTTACATTCATGCCCTATTTGTGATTTTTTTAGGCTAGAAATAAGCTAATCTACAAACGATATACCGACTATTGGGGTATCGTTTACATGACCTAGTAGAAAGCCAAAACGAATTGAACACTGATATCCTTGCGATCTCCAATTTAATTAGTAGATCTGTCATTCATAGTCGAGGTTTGCATGTGATACAATTACAATTGGGGAGGAGTGGTATGGATGATAAAAGATTGGAGTCCGTCAGTGAAATCGAGTTATCCGTTTGATAGAGAAACAGGGTTGGAGGGTTGGAGCGAAGGGAAGTGGAAGAGAGAGACAGAAAAGGGATTAAAAGACAGAAAGAGAGTGAGAGAGATGGAAAGAGTGAAGAGAGATAGTGCGAGTCGCTTTTCCGATTCTCCGTATGTCGAGAACGGCAAGTTAATTTAATTGGTTTCCACATCTCTGCTGCAGCAGACTGTTCCGGTCTCAGATCGTAATCTATGTCTAGGTTGTCAAATTTCTTAACAGTTGCCGCAGCTCTTGAGATGTTTCCAATCGACCAATCTGCCCCAAGAAATAGAAAATAATAGATCTCTTCTCTCGTTTGATAAATCTTCTACCAGATTGTATTCTTCTCATCTCCCGAGATATCAAATATTCGCTTTAGCACTGACACTATGTACACATGAATCACACACACTGTCTTGTTTACTTTTTCCATTAAATCGCACAATTACATCTGGAGAAATTCCGCTCGATTATGCTTGTGAACGTATGTAATTCAAAGGATGCTGTGAAAATTGATTGTGTAGAACTAACTATGTACAGTACTGAAAAAATTGAAAATGTGAACTGATATTTCAGTTCATGACATAATATATGAACAACCAACATTTGACAATAACAAAGAGCTACAATCCCCATGATCGCGAATTGATAGGCAACCGGGACAGGAAAATAGAAATGATAATGCAGTACAGCTAAATCAAATTGAGTTAACCAATCCTAAATAACTGAAAATGTAAACTACTGTTTCAAAAAAAAAAAATATTCATAGTGTTTGAGCATTTGCAGGTACAGTATAAAATCATTTACCAAGCAAAGAGAGGTCCATGTTTCAAGTCGACCGTTTTGCATGTGCCTGTCTGTTTTTAATGCATTTACGGCTAAACGCGTGGACCAAAGTCAATGAATTTGCAAGGATCTTTTTTAAGCGTTTAAGGAATGCCCAGCGATAAATGTGTAAGGATTTTCGAAATTTTCTTGCATCTTAAGGCCATTTAAAAGGGAAAAAGTAAGGCTCTTAGGCCGTCTTCTATTGATTTTTTAAATGAGCTTCTCCATTATATGCGATTGGAATCAGAGTTATAGATAGCCCTCGGGCCCTCTTATTCATCTGTTGAGCCTTATTTATATTGTCAGTTGCATTTTGAGATAGTGCCCTTTTGTGAGCTATAGCTCGAGGGGTGCCCTCCTTTGAAAATAATTTGATGATGCAAATAGCCGGATGCTGCAGTCGGGAGTAATTCCTTATGAAACTATCGATGATAGGTGCGCCATCTCAATCTACAACTGTACAATTTAATATCTGTCTTCGCTAGATGGAATCGCAGGAGAAAACATAGAATGTCATCCACACGATTGGACCCAGCAAAGAGAGATAAAGTGAAACAATATTTTATATTCCAAGCTAATTTCTTCTCACAAGCGAGAGCCGTATGTGGAATGTGTAACACTTCCTAATTACACTCTCCCAACAGCTCACGCCAATGAGGTGAAAAAGCTACAAAAACCATCAAGTCTTATACTGTCTAAAAAGTGAATAAAATGTTGAGCCAACACGCATGTCCTCTATCAAGGGCATACGAGTATTTACCAAATAACCTACTCTGAATTAGAACCTACGCTTCTGAATTAAATTACTAAAACATTCTACAAGAGTCGAGTGGGAATTAAATTATAAAAATGTAGTTGAAATTACAACGTGGTTTATTATAAAATTTGAATAAAAAATAAGCATAAAAGATCGGAAGTTAAATAGCAGATGGAGAAAATATTCATAAATAAAAGTTGAAATTTAACAATATATTGAATTTAAATAAGAATTATTATTTGAGCAATTAGGTCTTTGTCACCTAAGGGTGAAACAATTTCGAGAGTTCGCTTCGGCAGTATGTACAAGTGATATACCAAATTTATGTCCTCAATGATAATAATGCAATTTTCACATACCATACTTTTTCGATTGGGCCCAATTTTTCGCGCACTCGATGAGATATTTATTTCACTGATGCTCAATCGAAGTTGGCGTCGTTTTCTCTTCGGACATCTTAGGTCGGCAGCATGTCTGGGTCGCGAATTTTCTTTATATTTGAGGTAACCGTACTTTTTTGGCAATCTGAATCTTTTACTTTTGAAGCGATAGAGGAATAAAAAAACATGTAACAATTGGAATTGACTAGAAATAATGAATTTTAAAACTTTTGTAGGAGAGGTTTTAAAAACGGACCTCCTCCTCAGCTTGCCAAAATGGGTATCTTCTTGTCAAAATTCTGAAACCAGAGTTTTTGGAAAGAAATAAGGTGGCGTGATATTAATCCACAAATCCTAGCAGATTTAGGTGAAATCCTCCAATAGTAAGGCTACAACGGTCCCGAGCTTACAGTTTGACATCATTACGTAACAGAAAACAAAATTTGGAAGAAAAAGATATTTAAGCTAAAAAATTAAATAATTGATGGGATTTGAATAAGCAGATTTCTCAGATAAACATAAAAAATAAATACAGAAAGAACAATTCGAAAATATAATTAAATTTTACAAAAGAGCCGGCAGAGATAAATCGACAAACAGCTGTTTGATAAGCCGGCTAGTGCAAGCATTGGATAAATTTAACCTTTTTGAATAACGTATTCGTTGTGAATTACAACCATTGGCGGTAAAACCTGAACAATTTGACAAAAAGTGTGTGCCCTGATATAATATAATAAAAAATGATATGAAATGATCACATGTGAGTACTTAATTTTCTAGATTTAATCTTAGTCTTTGTTTTTCTCGAGATATTTATTAACGAAGTGGGCTGGTGTATTTTGCACCGTGACAATATGGATAAAGTTATCTTTATAATAATGACATATTTTTTTGAAGAAACAAATCATTTTTATCATTAAGTATAATAACAAGTGATTACTGAGTAAATTATGTACAAATCTTTATATAAAATAGGCGAACATGTTTTATGTGACGACAACTCCTCCGTGGTTTCTCGACCGATTTTGTTCGTTCACGTCTCATTTGAAAGATCTCATCGAGCAGATGTTTGACATTTTGAAAAAAGTCATCTAATCGTGGACATTGAGGAATGAACGATCAAAGTTTCAATTTTTGCCATTGCTTTAACATAGGGAACGGTGAGCTAAAAATTTTCACATTTCAACTTATGATTTGATGATCAGCTGTTTTGAAACAAAAAGTTTATTTTTCATTGTTCATTCAGAGAGAGAGGGTGGGAGGATAGGATAAAGAGGAAGAGAAAAAGGAAAGAGAGAGAAAAGAGGAAGTGGGGGAAGAGAAAGAGAAAAAAGGAGAAGAGGAAGAAAAGAAGAAGAAGACGAAAAAGAGGAAGAAGAAGGAGAAGAAAAAGAAGAAGAAGAAAAGAAGAGGAAGAAGAAGGAGAAGAAGAAAAAAAAGGAAGAAGTGGAAGAGGCAAAAGAAGAAGAAGAAGTGGAAGAAAAAAAAGAGGAAGAAGAAAAAGAAGAAGAGGGAGAAAAAGAAAAATAAGGAGAAAAAAGAAGAAGAAGAAGAAAAAGAAAAAGGAGAAGAGGGAGAAAAAGAAGAGTAAGAATAAAAAGAAGAGG